>OU426874.1:2017500-2047500 GCA_911387685.1 Dolichovespula media | reverse complement strand
CGTAATGGATCGCAATTTATTTATGACGAAATCGTCGAGAGCCTTCTTTCTTTCTTTCTTTTTTTGTTTTTTCGTTCGTTCGTTCGTTCGACACCACGAATCTCCAGCTTCAATTAACTCCCATAAAGTTTTCATAATAACGAAAGACAAAGCTTAATGAGGATCGTAATTAATTTATGAAGAAAAATCGTCGTGTTTTTTCTCTATCTTTTTCTCTATTTCTATCTCTCTCTCTCTCTCTCTCTCTCTCTCTAAAATACCTTCATTAGAATCATTAGATAGAATTATTCTTCATCTTCGATTAATTTCTTTTCTTCTTCTTTTTTTTTTTTGTTTAATTCATTACATGGAATTATTCTTCATCTTCGATTGATTTCTTTCTCTTTTTTCCTTCTTTTTTCTTTTTCTTTTTTTTTTTTTTTTTTTTTTTTTTTAATATCGAGAAGAACAATGACGCGCGCCAAGAAATAAGGGCGAATGTATTTTTAGGAAAAATTGCTTTGGAGAAAATGTCCCTTTGACTAAAAGGAATATTCGTGGCACGTAATGCACCACGAGATCGAGCTATGAATCAAAAGAGGATAAAGAAGAGAGAGAGAGAAAGATAGATAGATAGATAGAGAGAGAGAGAGAGAAAGCAAATAAACCCGTCGGCATTTTAGTAACGAAGGTAGCCATAAAAGATTCCGCTTAGACAGATCCGCTCTCGTGTCTCGAATGTTGCCAGATATATATATATATATATATATATATATATATATATATATATATATATATATATATCGACGAAATTCGAAATCGATCTCTCTCGTTTTTCGACCATTTTTTCTTTCCTCAGCTTCCCCTGACCATTTCCTCCCCTTCCTACCCCCGTTCCCACCTCCTTTCCTATCCTCAACCAATCTAAACCACCCCATAGCTCAGGGTTGAGTCCGTCGTTAGTTCCCTGATTAGCGGGAAATAAATAATGTAGATAATAGAATTGAAAATGGCGAGCTTTTAGAAAAGTGTCCCTAAAAAAAAAAAGAAACAAAAAAAAGAAAAAAAGAAAAAAAGAAAAAAAGAAAAGAAAAATTCGTTTCGATTTTCTTTTTCTATTTCTACTTCTATTTTCCCGTTTTCCTTTTTCTTTTTATTTATTTCTTTTCTTTTCTTTTCTTCCTTTTCTTCTTTGCGACGACAACCTAAAGCAAAGGACGAACGTTAAACGAACGATCGTTACGCGAATATCGCACGATTTATCTGATCTCTCTCTCTCTCTCTCTTTATCTTTTTATCTTTCTTATTTTTCTATCTTTTTTTTTTTTTTTTGTTTAATAGTAAATACCAGATTAGCAAATTGTGAGAAAAGGATCGGCCTGGGATTTCACGTAAATCGTCTGTTACGTTAATTTCTTCCGTCGGAACGAGCAGAATGCGGAAACGAAAAAGAATAAGAAAAAGAAAAAGAAAAAGAAAAAGGAGAAAGATCTCAGATCTCAGATTAGGTATTACGAACTGATCATTTTGTCGTTCTTATTGCTTCTGGATCAGTGTTCCCCTCCCTCTCCCCCAAACCCCTCTTATCTTCCTACAACACACGCTTGGAATCCTAATGAGATATCAGTTCCGGGTTACTCGGAGAAATCTCAGAGTAATCTCTCTCTCTCTCTTTCTCTTTCTCTTTCTCTGTGTGTGTGTGTGTGTGTGGGTGGGTTGGACGTGACTTATATTGAAACGTAAAGTAATTATTATTATTTTTCGCTTTATCGCGTAAACGAAATCAAATCGTCGTTGTCGTTATCATTGTCATTGTCATTATCATTGTCATTATCATTGTCATCATTATCGTCATTATCGTCCGTCCTTTTCATTTATATATAATAAAAATAAAGAATTATACACAGAGGGCGTTACAGTTAATGGAGGCTCGCCTATAACATGATATAACATTATACTGTAACTATTAATATAACTATTCATAACATACCTCTTTTTTAAATCATTCAAAAGTATATATAAAAAAACAAAAAAAAATTAAAAAAACGAAGAAAACATTAAGGCGACCCCCTTTGACTGAAACACCCTGTATAGAAGAACTAGAAATTATAAATTAAAAATAGAACTAGAAATTAGAAATTAGAAATTAGAACTGATCGATCATCCCCCTCCCTGTCTTCTCGTTGCTTTTGATTTGATTGAGGGAAAATAAAAAGAAAAAAAGAAACAAGAGTGCGTTGACATCGCCGCCGTGCAATTGAAAGCGACTTGAGAGAACAAAATGAAAAAAAAAAAAAAAAAAAGAAAAAAAGAAAAGAAAAAAGAAAAGAAGAAGAAGAAGAAGAAGAAGAAGAAAAAACGAACAAAGAAACGAAGTGAAACGCCATGCGTCTTGGACGACGAGGGGATAAAAAAAAGGTGTCGTAATTAATCGACGCTGTTAAAAAAAAAAGAAAAAAAAAAAAACGACGTTAATTAATTTTTATTCTCCCTTTTTGCCTTTTCTTCTTCTTCTTCTTCTTCTTCTATTTTTTTTTTGTATTCTCTCACCATTTCTCAACGACTTTTCCATTTTAGGACGAATCTTATCAACGTGCAGAATCTTTTTTCCTTGTTCCGAGAATATTGCTCGAGGAGGAGATAATTTTATAGATTGACGAATTCTCCCTCCTCCTCCTCCTCCTCATCCACTCTCTCTATCTCTCTCTCTTTCTCTCTCTCTCTGTTTCTCTCTATCTCTCTCATTCCCTGTCTCTGTCTATCCAAGCGTGTTGATTAATCGGCTATTTCTAATCGGATTGATCGAGGCTCTAACTAAGAGAGCCAAACGTTTCAGATACGGACGTGCGCCTTTTTATTCCCCTTCCTTCGAGAATTAAAAGCAGACAACAAAAGCGGGTTAGGTTAGGAGGGAGGGAGGTAGGAGAATTTAACGTTTCGACGAACAACTAGTTCTAATTGTTTTTAATCTTTTTCTTTCGTTCCTTTCCTCTTTCTATTTTATTTTATTTTTTCTGTTCTATCTTTTCATTCCTTCCTTTCTTTTTAAACAGACAAGTAATCGTGAATTTTTTTTCCCTTCTTCTTCTTCTCTCTCTCTCTCTCTCTCTCTCTCTCTCTCTCTCTCTCTCTTTTTTTCTTTTTATGGAAAAGAATCGATCGATCGTACCTTTAAGGCGATTTATTTGGAACGTTTGGTATTTTATAAAATATCGGAGAGTTTCTTCGTTTTTATTCTTTTTTGTTTGTGACAAAAAGAAAATCTACTGTGCGTGACACAATTTCTATTTTTTTTTTCTCCATCCCTTTACGTCCAGAAAATTATGAGAAACGTCGACGTTAAGAATAACGCGTCACCCAGCTTATATAGGAGTTATATGCGTGTAGTAACGCAGTGGATTCATACGAATTAGGTTTAATTATCATCTTAAACCAGTATAATTTATCTATATTTTGTATACAGTATATCATATAGTATACTACATATAATGTAGTAACCAGTATTTTAATCTAATGTTCAATTAATACTCAGTTCGTTTTTACATAACTATAGTATACATATTATAATCTTTACTTGAAATACTTACATAAAAAAATAAAAAAAAAAAAAAAAAAAAAAGAAGAAAAGAAAACAAAACGTGATTTTTAAGTTAAACATTTTAAAATCATTATTAAACAAATTTATATTAATTGGGCCAGTGTGACATATAACGTACTATAATTATAATTTATGTTCATAATTATGACTTATGTTTGTTAATTTATTGAAATGAAGAAGAAAAGACGACAAACAAAAAAAGAGTGAGAAGGGAACAATGAAAAGGTAAAAAAAAATTTAATACACACACAGACACACACACACAGACACACACACACAGACACACACACGCATTTATATACGTATAAAAAATATGTGAGATTAGAAAATAATTGGAAATAAATAGAAATACCGTTTATTCGAGTGGGGTTAATTTTGACGTTTATAAAATATTCGAACAACGTGGGGATGGTTTACACATTCGCTGGAGTATCATCCACCTCTACTTGAATGTACGTCGGTGGCACTTAAAGTAGAAATCGATATCGGGAACGCTTGATATAGATTTGGAATTTACGTGGCATACGCGAAACTGCCTTTCTGCTAAGCACGTTCATGTGTTCAAATACTTAAGGGATCCGTTTCGGTCGGAAGTTCTACACTTGAAACGTTTATAATTGCTAATAAAGTAAATATAGAACAGATATTATGATAGAAAAATAAGAAAGAAAGAGAGAGAGTGTATTCCTTCGCATTATATATATATATATATATATATATTTTATTTTTTCTTTTTTCTTGAAACTTAATCGCGCACAACTCAAAATAATTTCAATGCGTTCAAAGGACTCATCATCGGTCGTTTGATGCAAAACGAATAATTTTCGTTTGTACGGAATGAATAATTTTTTATCTCAAAAAAAAAAAAAAAAAAAAAAAAAAAAACACAACGCGTATCCTTTGAAGCCTCGGAAATGATAATTAAAGTAATAATAACGATAATCGGTAATCTTCGAATAAAAAAGAAAAAAAGCAAAAAACAAAGGACAAATTCACGAATCACTCAACGCTCGGATCTCGTTTCGATCGTGTTGTCCCTTAAACTCTAGCAGCCACGATTAGGGTTGAACTTCGACGAGGAAATCCTATGATATCGAATAAATTTCGACCATTGCTTACGGCCCATTAAATCTCCCATCCCTCCCCCCCTTTTTTTCCCCCTCTATAAAACATTTCAAACCTTCGTAGATTTTATGCACGCTAGACTGAAAGCCGATTATTATTATATAATATATCGAATCGAACAGATTGGTGCGATTTAATAAATCGAGTGGCCCCGGTTGGAAACGTCGAGGAGATTTGAATGTACCGAAAAAAAAGGGTAGGGGGTGGCAGGGAGGGGGAAACGAAAAGGAGAACAAAAAAAAAAAAAACAATAAATAAATAAATAACAATAAAAAAAGAAGGAAAGAAAGAGACGATAAAACGCGCGGACACGTATCGACTCCGCGATATTTTTTGCGATACGTATCCCAATCTGTCGTGATCTGACACGTGTATAAATTATAAATCCCCACCGTCCTCCTCCCCACCCCAACCCACCCCCCTGTTTTTTTTTTCCCCTTCTTCTTCTCTCTTCTCTCTTCGTAGCGGGAGCACGAAATACTATCGTTGTGTATCGCAATATCTATGAATCATTTATGGCGATAGACGACGAGAATAATTCGCGCGAAATGAATCGAACAAATCGAAAGGGACTTTCCTCCTCCTCCTCCTCCTCCCCCCCCACCCCCTCCCTTGTGATTTATGTTAACGTGTTCACGTTTATATACATTCCTATATATGTACTTACACACGCGCAGACAAAACACGCGTACATGAATAGAAGCAATTTAAGAGGAGTACCAAAAAGTATCGATCATTGTTCTGCCTTTTGAAAATAAAAGTAAAACCCTCGTGGCGTTTTCCTCGTAACAGAGAAACGAATATGAGGGAAGTTAAGTTTAACTATTTTTATTTTTAACAAATTTTTAACATTTCACTTAATACTTTAACGTTAGACCGTAATGACGTTTCGTAGGAATACGTAAGAATTCATTTTCAATGGTATCTATCGATTGATTTATTTTATTAATATACAACGTTTTCTTCTTTCTATCTTAAACTTTGTCGTTGTCGTTGTTTATTTATTTATTTTTACTTTTGTTTTTTTAATACCTCAATGAAACACACAAGATAGAAAAAAATAATCGCGGTCAATCGTAGGATCATCAATTTTTATATTTAAGAAATACCAACTTACTTTTAGATATCGATGAGGTATCGATTAAAAAATTGGGTATCGTAGTTTTGTCCAAAAATATCGATTACAAAATTTGATTGGTTCGATAGTCCACCTTTCTACAAATCTCATCCCGATTATTACGTATAAATAATTTTCTCCTTTCGATTAGAGATATTCGTATATAGAAAAGAAAAAAAAAAAACATAAAAATAAGAAAAAGATAGGGAAAGAGAGAGAGAGAGAGAGAGAGAGAGAGAGAGAGAGAGAGAGAGAGAGAGAGAAAGAAGAAAGAAACAGGATAAAGAAAATCGTAAGCAAATGATAGTCCACAGTGTATGTATGTGTGTGTGTATGTGTGTGTGTGTGTGTGTGTGTCTATCGGGTGTAAAGATTCAACCGGGAGGAGGTGAAAGAAGTACCTGCAAAACTTTAACGAGCGTAACGACGAAGAAAGGTAAGGTAAAGAAGAGGTACGGGCGTAACTCTAACTCCATCGTTAGCGGGACACGCCATTCACAAGAGGAGAGAAGAGGAGAGGAGAAGAGAGAAGAGAAGAGAGGAGGAAAAAGGAGATGACAGTCAGTCCGTCTTTCTGTCTGTCTGTCTGTCTGTTCGACCGACCGACCGACCGACCGTATTTCGTCCGTTCGTCCCGTCCCGTTCTGTCCTTTTTGGCCATTGAACGTACGCCACCCTGTAAGAAAATAATCGTAGGGTCGATGACTCTGAAAAGGGTTGAAACGCGAAAGAAAATTCTACGTTAAAGGTGTTCGCCTCGGTTCGCAGCGACACTCGAGGGCACTCCTCTCTCTTCTCTCAATCTCTCTCAATCTCTCTTCCTCTCTCTCTCTCTCTCTCTCTCTCTCTCTCTCAATTTCTCTTCCTCTCTCTCTCTCTCTCTCTCGTCCTCTCCTTTTCTTTCTCTATCCTCCTCTTTCCATCTCTATCTATCTTTCTCCCTCTCTCTCTCTCTCTTTCTATCGTACTCGTAATCCTTCCTTCTCTTTTTATCTCGATCTATTTCCTTCTCTCTCTCTCTCTTTCTCTCTTTCTATCTATCTCTATATCTTTCTCTTTCTCTTTTTCTCTTTCTCTCTCTCTCTCTCTCTCTCTGTCACCCTTTCTGAATTTCCATCTATCTTTTTCTATCTCTCGCATTCTATCTTCTTTTCCGTTTCTCTTTCTCTGCATACCGTCGAGCGAAAAAATAAAAGAAGAATAAAAAGACAAAAAAAAAAAAAACGAGAGAGAGAGAGAGAGAGAGAGAGAATGAGAATGAGAATGAGAGAGAGAGAGAGAGAGAGAGAGAGGGAGAGAGAGAGAGAAAGAAAAGGAAGGAAGGGAAAAAAGGAAGAAAACGATATAACCACCTTTGGCCAATGACACGAATTTTCGTGAATTCGTCCCAATTCAACGTCAAGTACCAAGAGGAAGTTGCTCTCAAGAGGCAATCGAATATTAATTGATTTTCTGTGTACATAATATAGTTATAGGATATATATATATATATATATATATATATATATGTATGTATGTATGTATGTATGTACGTATGATCTATATATCTATATTCTCTTTGTTCTTCAAATATATATATATATATTTAAAATGTAATTCAATTAATTAAACCATTTTTATTTTTCCATTATGTGGAAAATGTCGACGATAAGGATAGAATCACAAATGAAATTTATTCATCTTACAAGAATAACTCTCTTGGTTTCGTTTCCATTCTTATTCGTTTATCGTTTTCCTTTTTCCTTTTTCTCTTTCTTTTTCATTTTCTACGATATTTTCATTATCGCAAATCTACACTTAATTATCTTGTAACATTAACTTGTATCCTTTCAATATACGTATTTTTTTTTCCTTTTTCATTTTTTTTACGATCTCGTTAATTGGAATTTTTCTTCTCTCTCTCTCTCTCTCTCTCTCTCTCTCTCTCTCTTTGTTTTCCTTTTCTATAAAATACAGACGATCCCTTTAATTAGATTAATAACTAACTTGCTTTCTTTTTCTTTTTTTTTTTTTTTTTTTAATTCAGCAGATCGACGACAAAGGACGAGTACGTCGAAAAATGTATGTCGGGTGTGGAAATAGGAAAAAAAAAAAAAGGGAGAAAGGAAAAGAGATTTGCGATAGATAAGTGACATCCCAACAAAAAAAAAAAATAAATAAAAAGGAACAAAGAAAAATGAAAATAAGGAAAATAAATAAAAGAGAATGGACGATAAGCGTTAACTCGACGAAAATGAAAAATGTCTGAGATATTTTAAGGTAAGGGACGAGTTAAGGGAGGAAGGTGTAAAGGGGTGAGCCGAGGTGAACGCGGAAGGGGAGACACAATTCACGGATGTTTCGCCTGTTTCGAGATATGACAATGTGGACAACGGTGGAGGGCACTTGGGGAGGGGGGGGGGAGCAATAGAGGAGAAAGAAAATTGTCCGAAGAATTTCGTTGAAAATGTATTTTATATACACACACACACACATACATACATATATATATATATATATATATATATATATATATATATATATATATATATTCGCAGAGGAAAACGAAGATTCGTTCAAGAAGATGAAAATACCTGGGCGAGATATCGTTCACTCTTTCAGATTCAAAAAAAGGACAAAACTACTTTTTCTGCGTCGTGAAACGACGATACACCACCAGCTTTATTTGTTCTTCTCTCTTTTTCCGTTTCTCCTTTTCTTTTTGGGCTGAAGGGATTAGAGGGGATCGAACGTACGTACGAGAAAAAGAAACAACAACAACAACAACAACAACAACAATAAAAATACAGGAATACAAAGGAAAAGAAAAAGGAGAAACGACGAATATTTTCATCGAAGTAATAAACGTTGCGACACGTTTACGCGATGAAATAAGTAAAAAAAAAAAAAAAAAAAGAAGAAAAAAAAAAGAAAAAAGAAAAATCGATAAGCTTTTATTACTCTTCGATTGGCTTAAGATTTAAAACGAATGTTTAACGTGTTTTACGATCGATCGTCAAAATTACCCCTTTCAAATATTCTTTCATTTTATTTCTGTTTTTTTATTTATTTATTTATTTATTTTTTTGAAGTAAACTCGACGCAGACCGTTTGAGGGGTTAATCATCTCTCTCATTTCCTCTCTCTCTCTCTCTCTCTCTCATTTCCTTTTTCTTTCTCTCTCTCTCTCTCTCTCTCTCTCTCTCTCTCTCTCTCTCTCTCCAAGGTATGGGAGTTTATGAATTTTCAAAAGGGAAGTCTCTAACGTCGATTAGCGTCTAAGGACAATTTAACTTTACGATAATAATATTTACTTTGGTAACGTTCTTGCGTCGTTGCACTATTGCATATTCATGGTTTTCATTTCTCGAGGGGGGAGAGGGACGGGGGATAACTTTTATTCTCGTCCTTTCTTTTTCTCTTTTGTGTTCGTGTTTGTGTGTTTTTCCTTTCATTTCTTGTTTCTTTTCTTATTTTCCTTTCTTATTTTCCTTTCTTATTTTCAGTTGCAAAATTTTCTGAAGAGAACGTCATCGGTTAGACGTTCGACGGGATTTATGCGTGTAAAATATTTTCTATAGTCTGTGCGAGAGAAAGAGAGTCTTCTCTCTCGAACACACACACACACACACACGTGCGCGTGCATGCATTCTCTCTCTCTCTCTCTCTCTCTTTTCTCAATAACTCGTTCAATCTATCTTTTCGTAAGTTGAAGAATCTTTTTACTCCCTTTTTCCAGGGCTCTCTTCTTTTCCCTCGTCAAAAATTTTTCATTGCCCTTCGGGCTACATACTCTCTTCTTTTCTCCTACCAATTTATCCAACCTGACGAATCCTCCTCCTCCTCCACTTTTCTTTGTTGTCTTGAAGAAAAATACAAAAAAAAAAAAAAAAAGAAAGAAAAAAAGGAAGAAAGGAATAGAAACGAACGAAAGAAAAAGAGAAACAAAATTAAAGAAAAATGGTGGAGGAGGAGAAGGAGGAGGAGTAGGAGGAAGACGAGAAGAAAGGAAAGAAAAGAGGGAAAGAAAGAAAAAAAAGGGACGCGAAACTGAAAAAAGGTGAAAAATGAAAGTTCGTAGGACAATTAAAGTATATACCCTCTATCACGAGGAAAGTTCTGAGGTCTTATCATCGATCCAAGAATAAAGGTCGGATGGATAGATGGAAGGAAGTGAGGGTTTAAGGATGAAGGGTGAGTATTACCATCGGTTTTGAAAGAAAAAGATGTGGTATAAGAAGAAAAATGTTAGCTAATGCCTAGCTCAAAGAAATATATTTCAATATTATCGACCAACGTTCAAATAATTTCTATTAAAAATTGTACCTTTTTACGATTACATACAATTATCCGATAGAATATTAATATCGCATCGCTATCGCACGGATAAATACATTTTTTTTTTTTTTTTTTTAAATATTTACCGAGTTGAAGGTACCGTGAATTTTTTCCTTCTTTCTCTTTTTCGTTTTCTTTTTCTTTTTCTTTTTCTTTTTTTTTTTTTTCTTTTTTTAAAGCGAACGCTAGACCAACTATTCTCAATCGATATGCTAGAATTCGTATCGGATTCATTTCTTTTTCGATCAAACTGGTGGAGCAAGGGTAATTTTAACATTTTATTTTTCTTCTTCTTTTTTTTTCCCTGGTTTCTTCTTCTCGTTCTCTCGGAGATAGAAAGAGAACATAATTGATCATCGAAGAAACGTATCGTCTTCGTGATTACAATGGCGACGCGATTTCTTTCTTCCTTTTTTTTTTCTACATGGCCTATCGAGAATTTCGATAAGACGAGCGAACAGACTAAAAAAAAAAAAAAAGGAGGATAAAGAAGAAGAGGAAGAAGAGGAAAAAGAAGAAGAAGAAGAAGAAGGATTTCTAACATGAACGGGAACAACGTGCTCGAAGCGTTTTATCGTTTCGCGCGGGATAAATTTATGGCGTTATTCCATGTTTTTTTCTCTCTCTTTTTTTTTTCTTTTTTTTTTTCAAAAGTACGAAAACCCGAAAAATACAGAAACGATTTATTTATTCGTACGAAACTTTCGTATCACCCGATGGACGTGTATCGAACACTCTTGTACGCCTTGCCCTTTCTATTTTTTATTTTTTCGTATTTTTTTTTTATCATAGTATTTGAAAAATTAGGTCGGTCGGGTTTAGCGAGTATATCACTCCTTTTTCTTTCTCTTTCTTTCTTTCTATCTAATCTTCTTCTTCCTTTACCCGTTTTGTATCTTCTCTCTCTCTCTCTCTCTCTCTCTCTCTCTCTCTCTCTCTCTATCTCTCTCTCTCTTTTTTTTTTGAGGTAATTTTTTTTTCCTTTCTTTTTTTTCTCTCCCTTTTTCCCCCCTCCCCTCCCACTATCTTCGTTTAATCAATGAACGCGACGGCACGGGAGATTTGTATAAACGTTCGAGGTATGATACGACGACAGGAGACTGACGGAAATCTGTGCAACTGGTGAAATTAACGGATGACATTAAATCCATCCCTGCCTTCCTGTATTCGACACGTTATCGCATCGACGACCGCCTCCTCCACCCCCGCCATCACCGACCGATGCATTTCCCGTGGAATTCTACAAAAAAATCCATCGGCAATCAACGGGAACGGGTTTCGTTTAAAAAATTTTTTTTTCCCCGTTTTTCTTTCCTTTCTTTTTTTTTTTTTTTTTTAATCAATTTTTTCTGTATTTTCTCTCTCTCTCTCTCTCTCTCTCTCTCTCTCTCTCTCTCTCTCTATCTCTCTATTTCCTCGCGTTTCGCGAATAATCGACGATGAAAATGCACGTCGGGTTTCTATGAGATATGCGTTGTGGGGAAAAAAAAAAAAAAAAAAAAGCGCAGAGATCAGTTTTTTCGCGATACGTGTTTCTTCCTTTTTTTTTTTTTGGTTTTCGTACTTATTTCTTTCTCACGTTTCTTTTTTTTCTTCTTCTTCTTCTTTTTCTTTTTCTCTTCGCCAAATACTGTCGTCGTCGTCTTCATCGTCATCGCTTTTCCATCAACGGGATACTTTAATCCCATAGAACACAGTACTGCTTCGATGTGAAATATTTAAAAAAAAAAAAAAAAAAAAATTCCATTAACGATCTCCATGAAAACGAGTCGTACGAAATTGATATTCACATCGAAATACTTATTATTTTTCCGAC
Source organism: Dolichovespula media (assembly GCA_911387685.1). Classification (NCBI taxonomy): domain Eukaryota; kingdom Metazoa; phylum Arthropoda; class Insecta; order Hymenoptera; family Vespidae; genus Dolichovespula; species Dolichovespula media. The sequence goes on along the minus strand of OU426874.1, from coordinate 2,035,548 downwards.
GTTATTGTTACTCATCATCTTCGTCGTTATTATTGCATCAACGAACGTGCTCCTTTCCGATTTAAAGTATTAATAATTTAATGGATTCACGAACGAAGGAACAGAATTATACACGCGAAACGTAAACGGGGAAATGTGAAAGTACGAGTAATTAATGAAATCTCATTCGTTCAAACGAGAGTAAAATATCATAAAAATAAAATAATATAAGAAAAAAATATATGTAGAAGAAAAAAATTGTTTCACTGCGAGAAACATTTCCTTTCTTTCTTTCTTAAAAAAAAAAAAAAAAAAAAAAAAAAGAAACATTTATTTGCTGTCGTCTTTCTGTTTTCTTTCCTTTTTTTGTCTCTTTCGCGAAGCTTTTGTTCTTTTTTTGTCAACCTAACGACAACGCACTCTAAATCATTTACGTAAAAAGGGGACAATGACGATATTTTATCGTTACACCATAAAACCTGTCTTGATAATGAAAGAATGGGGAGGTTTTAAAGCTATGAAGGTAAACGAATTTTCTCTCTCTCTTTCTCTCTCTCTCTCTCTCTTTGTCTCTGTCTCTTCTCGTGCAATTTTCTAAGCTTTCGGGAGGCGAGTTTGGTGGATAAACTTAAAAGGAATCGTTAATCGTACCGAGGGATAGTTATTTTACGTTTACGACTTAAAAAAAAAAAAAAAGAAAAAAGAAACGTTAAGGAGCAACTTTAATTAACTGATTTATCTTTTATCATTGTCTCACAGTTCGTATTTCGCGCCTTTACGATCTCAAAAAAAAAAAAAAAAAAAAAAAAAAAGAATAGCAATGAGCGTGTATGTCCCTTTTCTCTGTTCGCGTTCGCTTACGTGTGTGTACGTGTTCGCTGGTTCTTTAAGTAATTGCATCGAAATTCTGTAGACGATAGACAAGATTTATCGAACATTTGGAGAAATTATTTCACCGAGAAGAAAATTCAATGATATAATAAAATTTATTTATTACGTTTTCAGGATTACGTTTCGATTCAACGAGAAACCAAATTTATTCCTTTTGTTTTTACTTTTTTTTTTTTTATAAGTCCCTACACGCCGACATTTGTTTGTTATATTTATGCAAAAACGTTTATTATATCACACACACACACACACGCATATATATATATATATATATATATATATATATCATCTTCTTTCTAATTTGTTCTTTTTTCATTTTTATTATCAAATTTATTTAATACGTTACTTCTATCCCGATTGTACTATTATTTAATTATCTACATTAAAACGTTTTTAATTTGTTCTATTAAATTCCTAATAATAATAATAATGATGATGATGATGATGACGATGAAAATATTTTATTTTCAAATTAATCAGTATTATATACACACACATTCTTTTTTTTTATTCTTTTTTATCGATATATATAATCCTACTCATAAGTAGATTTATTAACGCAATTATAGAGCGTTACATGTATCCAGGTGCATAATAATAATATTAAACAAGCTTAATGCACGTATACGTAGACGTATATACGGAGGACATTAAATATTGTCGACAGAAAAAAAAATCCATTGGATTTTCCGTTATATTAGTTGTATCGAATGCATTAGTAGGAGGAGGATCTCCTTGCGAGGGTCGTAAAAAAAAAAAAAAAAAAAAAAAAAAGAAAGAAAAAATGAATTGTTAAAATCAAACCGAGCATTATTACGTTGATATTAATGCATACGTCATGCATAATGCAAAGGCCTTGGTAGTAGGTTGAATTTTTACTTCGAGCGAGATTAATTATTATACTGTCGATATTACGGGTAATAACCATCGATCGATTAATCGGACGACGTGACTTCGATGATTTATATAATAACGCACATAAACACACACGCACGTACATATCTATAATAATAACAAATATATACAATTTTATTTTTTTTAATAATAAACGTAAGATAACGATCGATCGTACGATACGTTGGAAACAAAAAAGAAAAAATAAAAAAGAAAAAAAAAACAAAACAAAAAGAAATTAAAGAATAACGTAATCGTTAAAAAAAGAAAAAATAATCGTCTTAACGTTGGGATCGTTCGATAGATTAATTATTATAATTGTATGATATTACATTTCAACGTTGTACCGTTGTCGAATTGGATACAATCGATTCATAGATGTTTATCAGATGGAGTTGCAGAGAGAAAGAGAGAGAGAGAGAGAGAGAGAGAGAGAGAGAGAGAGAGAGACAGAGAAATGTGATCGTCAAAACGAACAAAATATTAAACGAAATTTGCGAGAAACCGCGAGAAACAGAGAGACGGTCTATCTATACGAGGACAGATGTCATGTTTTATACGGCACACACATCGTCCGAACTTCTTCGATGGGATTATATTCACGGTTGATTAATTTTTACGACAGGCCAATAAAATTTAAACGAAAGTTCTTTTAGCTCGATCTAAAAAGTTCAATATATATATATATATATAATACTATGCAGGAATGAGTAAACGAGGACGTATAAAACTTTACTTTCGACGAACATAAATGTAAGGATGAAGTCTCGCCTTTCTTGCGACTTTCAAACCCATTCCATCCAATCCCTTCACCTAACCTCTCTCCCCCAGAAGGATGAAAATAAAGGGAATAAATAAAAAAATAAAAGAAAAAGTTGGAGACCAACGATTCACACGCGACGTTTGACTCGGAATATCTGTCAACGGGAGATAATGGAGAGAATGTGATGATAGAAAAACGATTGATATCTTGCCAATATTGAGAGAAAAACAAAACCATATATATATATATAGTAATGCTATTACTTATAATTATATATATATATATATATATATATATATATAATAATAATACTTTTTCATTAATCGAATCGGACAAATAGAATGGTCCCATAGAATTCTCATCGGAAGTAATTCGTTTTCCGTTCAGATTTGATCAACGAGAAATCCGTTCTATATTTATATATATACATTATATTTCTATATATACATCTATATATATATATATATATATATATATATATATATATATATATACATATAAATTTCTAAAGATAAAGAAAACGATAAAAATATTTCGAGCGTTATTAACTTTACAAGCAAGAGTTGTCTCGGTTCTCGCGTATCTGGTAGAGCTACGTAAGTACGAACGTTTTAATGCAACCTCGAAGTGATATCCCTTTTCATTTGGTACGGTCGACATGTGCTTAGAAAGGCGTAGAAAGGAAGAAGAAACAAAAGTAAAGAAAAAAATTTATATATATAAAAAAATTAGGGAAAAACGGAACCAAAAAAATAGAGAGAAAAAAGAGAGAGAGAGAGAGAGAGAGAGAGAGAGAGAAAGAGAGAGAGAGAGAGAGAAAGAGAGAGAGAGAGAGAGAGAGAAAGAGAGAGAGAGAGAGAGAGAGAGAGAGAGTACGTCGTTATTGTAAGTATCTAGCTCTTATAACTCGTCATTGCCTTTATCAGTGTCAATTTAAAGTGAGTAACACTAAAAGAGCAAGAGCGAGAGAGAGAGAGAGAGAGAGAGAGAGAGAGGATAAAGATAAAGAAGCTAAATAGAGAGAGAGAGAGAGAGAGAGAGAGAGAGAGAGAGAGAGAGATAGAGAGAGATAGAGAGAGGGTGAGAGAGATGGAGATAGAAGGTACAAGTACACATAACGTTCAAAGTCCTTTGATCCTAAGGGAGATCGCATTAGAAGGTCCCGTACGTCGTTCTAACGTCGTTCTAACGTCGTTTCCACCACCAACCCCCTCCCCCCCCTCCCACCCATGCCTCTTTTCTGCTGACGTAGATACATAGATATCGCGAGCGTTAGAAGGTTTCTCGACTCTTAGAGAGGACGTTCCAATGTCCTGGTGTTCCTTTTGAGAGAGATAGAGAGAGATAGAGAGAGGCAGAGAGAGAGAGAGAGAGAGAGAGAGAGAGAGGGAGGGATGGTTTTCAGACATTCTCATAGCAAACAGAACTCGGTCTAAATGCCACTCGCGTGGACTTCTACAGTGCTTCTGCTTTACCGTTCTCCCACTCACCAACTCTCCCATTTCGATTTCGATTCAACACTCCCATTCACCCACCCACTCTAACGATTCAACCCTAATCGTGTCCTAACTAACTTCTCTCCTCGCTCCAACTCTCGCCAAAAAGCCAGCCAAACGAAAGCTCGCTTCCTTCCCGTCCATCCATCCCATTCCAACCACCCCATTCCAACCACCCATCCATCCATCCATCCATCCATCCATCCATCCATCCATCCCACCCACCCACCCACCCACCCATCCTCCACTCTCCTCTCACCGAGAAAAGCTATTTTACGCTCTTAGTCGATTTGAATTTGAATGGAAATGAAAAGGTTAACGTTACTTCTTCAAAGATATTAATATATATGTATATATATATATATATATATATGAATATTTAATATATTTAATATAATTATATATAATAAAAATTAATATATATATATATATATAATATGTATGTGTATGTACGTTTAATTATAGATATATTATAGGTCGTCAAGGATGAAATTTGTAGTTAATGATGACTAAATGCATTTTTCTATTTTTCCTTTTCTACAAATTTCATCCCTGACGATCTAATATAACCGCACATATTTATATATGTATGTATATGTATGTATATATATATATGTTGATGCGTACGTAACAACATGAATATAAAACTATACGACTCTATTTTCGCGATAAGAAAATATCTATTCCGGTTAAACTCTCGAAGTAGAGTTTATCGAGATAGCCTAACAAAAATAATCCTAGCACGTAGTACGTTCTCAAACGTATTCCCGCGAGGTATTTTTATGTGTGTGTCTGTGTGTGTGTGTGTGTGTGTGTGTGTGTACGTGTTGTATGCGAGGGTTAGTGTGCGCGTTCGCGTTTTCCCACGTGTATTTTTCTCTATAACTTCGACATTATACGCGCGTGTGTGCACACATGCACGCACCCGCAAACACACACATACAAACGCACATAGACATATATCTATATATTCGTATGTACGTATTTTTTTTTGTCTCTATAAATTTGACATTTCTCTTGGGATCGTATCTATGGTGATACATATATGTATACGTATATATATATATATATATATATATATATATATATATATATATATATATATATATAAAATCGATAAGATTCTGCGAAGTCTTCTCTGACTTTCTTCAACCTATGTAATCCCATGGCAAAAGCCTTACAAAACATTAATTTTGGCAAGGATTATCCGACAAAGTGGGAGTGAGATTAAAGGTTGGAGTAGAAGATCGTGTCGTATGGGGATTGTAACAGGGGGAAAGATCTCGGGGATAAGTTTGGAAAAAGCGATAGAGGGAGCGAGCCATTCGTGGAGGCAAACCATTCGTGAAAGTTGAACGTTTGCCTGTTAAACCCAAAAACGAGGGAGGGTAGGGTGGGGTAGGGTAGGGTAGAGTAAGGGGTGAGGATTTAGGTAAACGAGATGTTCCACTTTAAATCAGCCCCGAAATACTTTGGTACACCATTTAAATTCTAACCATGGCTTATATACTCGTACCTACGAATATCAAAGCACATCTTATATGTACACGTGTCTATATATATTATATATATATATATATATAAATATATTCACATTATACGGATACAAACGTACGTAAGTGCATACACAGATAGACATATACATATTTATATGTATCTATGTATATATGTATATTTGTGTACATGTTTTATGTAGATACATAAGTACATATATACTTGTGCGTTTGCTATCTTGCACCTCGACGTTTAAAATCATGAATAATAGATCGTTACCGTTAAATCATTATCCATTATTCCACGGCTCTCCTTTATATCGCACCTCGACGATGATATTTTATTAAACTCAATCGTGACAAGAGGATTATCTTTCCCTTCCTTTCATTTCGAATATATTGATTCGTTTCAATGAAAAAGAAAAAAAAAAAAAAAAAAAGAAAAAAGAAAAAGAAAATTTATCGACGAAGGGTCCAAGAGTAAGTCGAAAAAGTTGGAATCCAACGAAGCTTGTAAGTAATTCGTCGACGTGGTTTCTTCGATTCGAACGAATAATCAATCATATTTTATGGTGGACGAAACTAAGTTATATTGATCGATAAACACGAATTCTCAAACTCTCTTACTCTTTATATTCGTACTTTTATATCTACGATTTTATATATATATATATATATATGTAGTTATAGCTAATATAATTTTAGTTATATCATAACTATACAATTTATAATATATGTACATATATAAATGTATGCAAGTATACACACACACACACATATATGTATATATATTCGTCTTGAACGTACTGAAATTAAACGTCTTCTTCAAAGGGAGATACGTTTTCCCATGATATTTCACAAAACTCGAGAAAAGCTTATATATATACCAGGGAATAGTTCGTTTCCTTCTCTAACAAAATATATCCTCTCTCTCTCTCTCTCTCTCTCTCTCCTTTTCTCTCCTTCTCTGTCACACTCTCTCACACTCTCTTCTGTCGACTTCACAAAAGTTTCGTAATTCTCGCGTAGTTTCTACACACCTATGATAAAAGTCTCAGCGTTTTTATTTTTGTGAAACATATATATATATATATATATGTGTGTGTGTGTGTGTAAAAATATTTAAACATTAACGATTCGGTTGTACGCTTACACATACGCTAATACAACGTACATACATAGACGTATCCTTTCAGAAACGAAGAGTGTTGATCATTTTCAATCGAATGATAATAAAGTGAAAAATCGATTAGAATAAAACAAAAAACAAAAACAAAAAAGAAAGAAAGGAACCATTAAGTATCGTCTTTATTATTTTTCAGGGTTTGAAGAAGATTCGATGACGACGATTTTACCCACCCACCCCCACCCCTCTCGATCACTAACCCTAACCTCTCCGGGACTCTCGTCACTCATATTTAGAATTTTGAAAATCAAAGCGAAGGAGTGTCGGTTGGGACAAAAAAAAAATAAAGAGAGAGAGAGAGAGAGAGAGAGAGAGAGAGAGAGAGAAGATAGAAAGAAAAAGAAAGTAGAGAACGAAAAGGGAGAAAATTTTAAACGAAGAAGTCGAATTTTTTTATCCGCCACTTTGGCGAGGCAAAAGGCGTGGGAAAAATTAATTAATCCCGTGTTGCTTTTATTCCTTCGTCAAAATCCGTAGGGGTGGGAGAAAGTAGGAGGTATAGGTAGAAAGGAAAGGAGGAAAGAAAGGAAAAGAGAAAAGAAAGAAAGAGAAAAAGAAAGAGAGAGAAAGAACGAACGAACTCGACGAATTTTATTCATTTTCTTTTTCGTCTTCTTCCATTTTCTTTTCCGTCTCTCTTTCTCTTTTTTTTTTCTTTCTGTCTGTCTTTCTCCTTCTCTCTCTCTCTCTCTCTCTCTCTCTCTCTCTCTCTCTCTCTTTTCTTCTGTCTCTGTCTCTCTGTCTCTCTCACTCTATCCCTATCTCAATCTCCCTATCTCTCCATCTCTTTCTCTCTCTCCCACTCTGAACTAAATAATTTCATTCCGAATAATTCCGACGTTCCACGCGTTAAAACTTCTTACTTGTCTATTTTACGATTGAAACTTTTAAAATTGTTTCCATCCTCAAAAGCTTGCCGCCATTTATAAGCTTCAATTCTCGGCCTTATCCCATTTGAATTTGTTTATTCTTTATATGGCGATATAAGAATAGATCGTTTGATAGATGGATAGATCGATAGATAGATAGATAGATAGATAGATAGCCACAGAAAGAGAAAGATGGATAAATAGATAGATAGATGGATAGAGAGAGAGAGAGAAGATAGAATGGAAATATGAATCGTAATTTCACGATCGAACAACCATCCTTCTTCGAGCCAATGCATAGTAGTTTTGATAGTATCTATCAAAATGTTGAATCTATAGAAAATTTTATGAAATGCAAATTTTCATGGTATATACATATATATATATATATATATACATATATATATATATATATACATATATATATATATATATATATATATACGAACATATGTATATATATGTATATATATGTATTTATGTATGTATATATGTATTCGACGTGAGAATCGTTCGACAATTGGCTCGTTAAAGAAGCATCATCTTATTCGAGAAGATGGATATGCCTCGATCGAAGACGATCGTTACGGATTAATTAAATGTGATTAAACTCGAAGAGAGATAGGGATAAAGATAGAGAGAGAGAGAGAGAGAGAGAGAGAGAGAGAGAGAGAGGGAGAAAGAGAGGATAGTAGCAGGTGCAGTGATAGTACTCTTCAACAACGAGTTTCAACCATTTAACCGGGAATCTTATTTCTCTTCAGCGTGGACCGTCTGATGTTATTGAAAAGAAGAAACGGCAGATGGGGAAAAAGAGATTATAAAGAATAAACTAACGAAAAGAAAATTAAACTTAAAATGAAAATGTTCGGTGTATGTATTACATGTGTAAAGAAATGCAAAAAGAAAGAAAGAAAAAATGAGTTTTTTTTTTTTATTTTGGACAGAAATCAGAGTTTACGGAAAAGGAAAAATGAACAAAAAAAAAAAAAAAAAAAAGAAAATAAAAGAAAGGAACGAAAACGTTGAGCATAAAAAATGTTGAGCGTTGTTGTTGCTTACGACGAATATCAGAATTCAGGCGAGAAGGAAGGTTAAGGATGGAAACGTAAAGTATATATGTATATGTATATGTATATATATATATATATATTTTCTATATATATATAGAAAAGAAAAAATTTTATTCGCGACGTAAATCAGGATTCCTCCAAAAAAATAAAAAAGAAAAAAGGGGATGAAAGTTAAGAATGGAAACGTTGATTGTAAAACATGACGAGTTTTATTTACTATGGAAATCGACTTTCCTACAGAAGAAAAAAGTTAAGAATGGGAACGTTGATGATAAGGGAACAAAAATAAATTAATAAAAAATAAGTTTCAATTTTAAAATGAATATCGGAAGTCGCCCTTAAAGGAAAGCGTTGATTACAACAAAAGTGGAAAAAGGGAAAAGAAACAAGAAAGAAATGAGTTTTATTTTGAATGAATATTGGAATTCGCGGAACGGTGGGGGCAAAAAAGAAAAAAAAGAAAAAAAAAAAACCAATGAGAACGGAAATGTTGATGATAATAAAAAAAAAAAAAAAAAAAGGGGGGAAAGAGAAAGGAAAAACGAAGAATGAAGTTTCATTTGCGAATGCAATTTACGAATATAAAAAAAAAAAAAGAAAGAAAGAAAGAAAGAAGGAAGGAAGGAAAGAAAATTTACTCTCTCCTGAACAACACGTCGGTCGATAATAGAAAAAAAAAAAAAAAAAAAAAAAAAGAAAAAAAACATTAGAAAAAAAAAAAATATTTATCGAGTTCTATCGATCCATCGGGAGAATCTCGCTTGTAATCAGGTTCGATAAATTTCTTTTTTCCTTCTTTTCTTTTTATCTTTTTCTTAAATAGAATTTGTTCGATCGGAAATGATAGAGAGATAGAGATAGAAATACCTACATATTTATTTCTCGAGCATTCACAACAACGATTCATTCGACAAAAGTTCCATTTACTCTATTCTAGAAAGTAACTCGAGAAATAGATCGATCGATCGATCGATCGATCGATCGATCGATCGTAGATCACAGATAAAAAAGGGGGAAGTAAACGCCGACGTAACCATTTTGGTACTATTTGCCGAACGAATACGAATATTTTATAAATGTCCTAACGATTCCTTCCCTCTTTGTTGATGTAGTATATATACGGGAACACGTATATCTGGGCGGGAGAGGAGGAGAGGGAGGGGGGAGGGGGGAGGGGTGAGGGAAGGAAAGCGTTTGTCACGGATAAGAACGTGATGAATTCGGGGAATTCGAAGTATGTATAACGCTATCGAATTTAGATGTAAAAGGATGTCGTAAAGGTCGTAAAGCCAAGAGAGAGAGAGAGAGAGAAAGAGCAAGAGAAAGAGAGAGAGAGAGAGAGATGAGGCTGATTCTGCATTCAGTTTCATAGATCTTAAGGGATTATCCGTCGTGTTTCGACAAATTTGCTCTTATTTTTTTTCTCTCTCTCTCTGTCTCTCTCTCTCTCTCTCTCTCTCTCTCTCTGTCTTTTTCTATCTCTTTTTTCTTTTTCTATTTTTTTTCTTCTTCTTGTTCTTCTTCTCCTTCCACAAGCAGGAACTTATGTAAACCTAGGAAAGTTACAATGTAGTATCGTGTAGCTTAATGCCACGGTATACACGGGTAAAAGAAAATTCCATCTCGGCATCGCTTTTTCGTAGTAGCGGATGGAGCGTTTATCTTTCTTCTGCCGTAGCAAAGAAGAAGGTCAAAAAAAAAAAAAAAAGAAAAGAGAGGAAGAAAAGTGTGTGTGTGTGTGAGAGAGAGAGAGGGAGAGAAGGTTAAAAAAAAAAAATGAAATAAAAAAAAAAAGGAAAAAGTTAACCCTTACTCCCTCAAGGGATCTTTCCAAATGGCTTACAGTATGGCGAATGTGAACGAAAAAGAAAAAAAAAAAAAGAAAAAAAGAAGAAAGAGAAAGAAAAGGAGAAGAGAAAAAAAAACAAAAAAAAAAAAAACGAAAAGAAAATGACGACGAAACGAACGAAAAATTTCTTGTTAAATCGAACCGAGACAGAGATCTTCGCTGATCCTTAGTCGCGATTTACGTTGAATCGAATTAACGTAATTTAATAATAATATTTATCGATCGATCGTTATAATTATCGACAAGTTCGTTGTAAAGATATATAAATCAATTTTGTCTACGTTTATTTAGAAATATATATATATATATATATATATATATATATATATATATATATATATATGTATATATATCAAAATTTATCGATGAGCCAGATTAACCTATTATCGATCGAATAATTATTAAAGAAGCTATCTCTCTCTCTCTCTCTCTCTCTCTCTCTCTCTCATTCGAAAGAACAAAATCTTATAAAACAAAAAAAACAAAAAAAAAACAAAAAAATAGATAAAAGAAAAAAAGGAAAGGAATGAAGGATCCGATATATTTGAGTCAGCAAAAGATCGAAGATGAGTTAAGATCCCCCAGGAGAGCTGACATTTTTCATCTTATGGAATCTGTTGAAACTTTGACGGCTTCTCTTATTTTCTCTCCTCGGTACTCTCTCTCTCTCTCTCTCTCTCTCTCTCTCTCTCTCTCTCTTTCTCTCTCTCTCTCCCTCTCTCCTTTGCTCTTCAATCTTTCTCTTAAATAAAAAGGAAACATAAAGTAGGATAAAAAATAGAAACAAATATGAACGAAATGAAACGAAAAAAAAAAAAAAAAAATATAGGATAGAAAGCGTAAAGAATGTAAACAAAGAAGAAGAAGGTGTGAGGACGAATGCGAGGGGGAGGGTTAGGGCGGTGGCGAGGGTGACGACGGTGGCGAGGGTGGGGCCGAGGACGGGGACGGAGGACGAAGGGTCAGCTAGAAAATTTTGAGAGAAACTTTTGGTATGTCCGGCTGTGGATTCGAGCAAACGTATAAGACAATGGATATATATATATATATATATATATATATATATATATATATATATATATATATATATATATTGGAATGGATGGACGTTGGCACGCCGCCGCAGGGATCGATGTTGTTTTAGCGGCTAAGAAAACAGAATCCAGTACACCCTCCCCCCCTCCTACACCCTCCCAAACTCCCAAACTCTCTCCCTCACCCTCCCCTTCTCTCATTTCTGCAGCGAGAAAGCTCTTCCAGTTTTATTCAAGGAATTCGAAAGGGTATATATAGTAACAAAGACCGACGTTCTCCAACCACGTTTAGAATGAATTATAAGGGACGAATTATAAAGACCTTCGAGATACCAGTGGTTTTTTTTCTTCTTTTACTTTTTTCTTTTTTTTTTTTTTTTATTTTAACGCACGCTTAGGGGGTTAATTACGGCTACGGAGATTTGTTGAACGTTTAACCCTTTTAGTCGTGCACGCGCAGGTGCAGGAAAACTATCGACGACGGTTCAACTTCGTTGACCTTTATTGGAGAGCAACTCGTGCGTCGGACGCGATTCATGAATTTTAAGAGAAAAAAATTTTTTTTATATTTTTTAATAACGTCTATATAATATATATTCCAATTTGGAATTAGTAACGCGTAGTCGAACTTGTAGATTGTTGGTATTAATTTTATTATTTTCGAGGCTAATATTTATTTATATATATATACATATATATTTTATATATATATATATATATATATATATATATATAAAGGACTATTAACGTTGTTAAATCGACAAATTAGAAATATATATATATATATATATATAGAAATAGAAATATTTAAACAGGTCTTATACACGTTCGATTGTTACGTCGTGTCAATTAAGTATCGTGATATTTAAAGCTCAACGATTTCTCAAATAACACCGAGTATATATACCTATATATATATATATATATATATATATATAAAATTTCGAGGTATGTAAAACCTCACGTCGGATATACCTCGCCAATCGAATCGAATATCATTGAATATTGTACGATTATCGATCCAATATGGACCGTTGTAACGGGTACGATGGAACGGGATCTTCTTTATTGTTCGACGACGCTCAACGTTGGTAGCTCTACTCGTCGTATCGCCCGGGATTTTTATTTCATAACGAGGCTCAACGGGTTCGTGTGGCCAGTGAACTTGAGTGTCCGGGGTTGAAAAGGGAGTTCGTGAAAGAGGGGTAGTCCGCGAGTTCGGTGGTAGATTGGGTGTCGCGGGGTGTGGGTGGGACGGATAACGGGGATCGATCGACCGATAAAAAGACAATGCGACTCGCGAAGAAGAAGTCGCCCACACACACACACACACAACTTCCAACCCTCAAACCACCCCTCGAAAGTGATGTTACGAGTATCCACTGTCGTTCATTCGAGGGACGAGATTCCACGTAAGATGAAGATAAAGATGAACATAAAAATGAAGAGATGAAGAGAAAGATACTATGAGATAAATAAAAAAAAAGGTGGAAGAAGAAAAAAGAAAAAAAGAGAAGAGGAAAAAAATGGATCGAAGGAAAAGGGAAGGATCGAAAGGAGAGAAAAGAGAAAGAAAGTGCTCCTGAAAGATTGACGTTGTAAATCACTGGGACCGTGCTTGTGGCCGGCATTACGACGAGCGATCGATATATATATATATATATATATATATATATATATATATATATATATCTCGATCGATGATGTCCCAGGTGGTACATTTTCGTGCCTATCGGAAAGCAATGAATCTCAGCATCGGTGCTTCTACGGGGTTGGAGGTGGTTGAAGGGGGTGTGAGCAGACGGAAGGGGGTGCGAGCAGACAGAACGGAATGTGCGATGGTTCCGTTTTGGTGGTTGGCACGCGTGAAAACTAGCCGCGCGAACGAAAAAGCGCTTGTCCGCTATTGATAAGAAACGATATCGATGTCCCGAAGGGTGACATGGGTATATAGGATAGATAAAACTGGGAGGTGGAGGGGTTGGAGGGGCACAGGAAAAAGGTTCAGACGAAGGCTCGAGGACGCATCAATTTTATTTGATCTTACCTTAAGGAAAAGTTGTTATTCGTTTAGGCGTCATCCACCACCACGAAATTTTCTCCCTACTACAATATTATTTCACTTCAACGTTTCGCGAGGATATTATATCGAGATATCGAATTTGAAGTTCGTTCTCTTCTCATTGAACTTTTCGTTGAAGTTGTCGGTGAATGTTTTTTTCTTGTTTCTTTCTTTTTTTTTTTTTTTTCTTTTTCTTTTTCACTTTTTACCCTTAAGGATGACCGAACACCGTCACGGTCTACGCTATAATATCGTTGTGGCGTTTTATGGTCGGGGTTTGTCACGCCGCCGGTTCGACGAGACTTTCATTTTAATCGACGTTTTGACGGAATTTGTACGCGAATAATTCTTTTTATAAATTATATTTCGAAAATATTTGCCGAATAAATTCTACGTCCATTTATACCGATGAGATCTATTATCTGTAACTTTTTAATCAACTTTTTATAACTCGATCGGAGGATGATACCCGTCTCTTTTTTTTATTTATTTATTTTTTTTTTTCTTTAAATCTTTCTTCCCAATACGCTGATTGCGCCAACAGTATAGTGTGATCCAGTCTCGTGACTCTTCGTAGATGATAAAATGCGGGAGTGGGAGGAATTTACTGTCACGCAAGACTTTTTTTTTCTCTTTCCTTTCTCCTTCCTCTTCTTCCTTTTTCGATCCTCTTCACTGCTACCCTCCCCTCCCCGCCCCTCCCAGAAAGTAGAATTTTTTGTCGGTTCTTTTTTTTCCACCCCTCAATCTTATTAGAAAATATAATTTTGGTCTTCGTGAGTAGAATTTTTTCTGTCCTTTTATTACTCTCTCCTTTTTTTGTTTGTTCTTTTTTTCTTTTATTAAAGTTAATATAAATTCATGTAATCAGCTGAACCCTTCCACAACCTTTTTTTTTTCCTTTTTTTTCTTTTTTAAATAGGAAGGTACAAGAGGATTCATTATAAATTTTTTTACATTTAACTCCTATACTCATTAAAGAAGTATACGTTTGGTCTTTAAATTTTCTTTCCTTCTTTTTTCCCTATTTTTAATATCTACTTCAACAAAGGCCGACGTGAATCGATGTAATCGTCTTCGATGAAGTCTTTCGAAACTTTCTTTTTTTCTAAATAAAAATAAAAAGAAAAAAAAAATAACAAAAGCAAAGAAGAATTCTCGTTATCGATATGCTGAAGTAAGTTAAACCATACTTCACAACAAAGAAAGTACCCGTCGTCATTCATTTCTTCTTTACAAATTATTACGAAAGAGAGAGAGAGAGAGAGAGAGAGAGAGAGAAAGAGAGAAGAAGAAGAAGAAAACGTTGAAAATATTTTGGAAAAGAAAAGAATAAAGATCACGGAATCGTTCCTACAAATCGTTGGCAAATTGCAAGCGACGATAGAAGCGATTAAATTATTATTTTCGTTTATCACGTGATTGCCCACCAATCCAACGCAAACGTAAAGAGATACATGATGGGGGAAACAAAAAAAAAAAAAAAAGGAAAAAAAAACAGAACAAAAAAAAAAGCGAGAAGAAAAAGGAACAAAAAAATAAAATGTACGTAACAATTTAACGAACGTTGAATTCACAAATCGAGATGTCACTGCATTGACGTCATTTGGCATGCATAGAATTTTTCAATAGGAACCAGATGGAGTAAGAGAGAGAGAGAGAGAGAGAGAGAGAGAGAGAGAGAGATGCAGAGAGAGATGCAGAGAGGATGCAAACGTGTCACTGTCACACCCGCTTACTTTTTCACGTCATAATTTCGTCGAATTCAATCGCAATAATATTATTTGTTGTAATAATAATTTTCGTCGTAATTCGAAAGAAAAAAAAAAAAAAACAAACAAAAACAAAAAGTAAAAAAAACTACAACCTTTTAACCGGTGAATAATATTAACCATTGGAACTAACCAGGACTCGTACTTACGACCGAATTCAACCGTTGAAAAATACGAATGGATTTCTTTTGGCTGGAGGAGAATGAAAACAAGTCGTAAACCATCCTCCTCCTCCTCTTCTTCTTCTTCTTCTTCTTCTTCTTCTTCCTCTTCTTCCTCCTCCTCCTCCTCCTTCTCCTCCTCCTCTTCGTCGTCGTCGTCGTCACTCGAATAAATTCTTCTTCTTTCAAGTCGGATCTTTTCTAATGCATTTTCTTATTCTTCTTCTATCCATTTCCATTATACGCGATACAGCTTTTACTTCTTAATTATTTTTGTAATTTTCATTGGTTTTTTATCTCTCTCTCTCTCTCTCTCTCTCTCTCTCTCTCTCTCTCTCTCTCTCTCTCTCTTTCTCTCTCTCTCTCTCTTTTTCTCTCTCTCTCTCTCTCTTTTTCTCTCTCTCTCTCTCTGTCTCAGTCTCTCTGAATCTCTTTCTCTCTCTATCTCTCTCTCTCTCTCGTCGTCTCTCTGTATCTCTTTGTCTCTCTCGGTTCCTATAACTTTTATCAAAGTTTCAACCCATTATAAAGCCATGTAACTTTCAAGTCACATGCTTAAATATATATATATATATATATATATATATATATATATATATATATATATATTTTAAATTCTATTTAATTCACTATAAAAATTACTTATTAGTTTACGTAGAAAGTTTTTAATAATTTTCTTTAAGTTTCCGAGTTATATTTAATAAAGTATAATACAATAATATATATATAGATATAGATATATATATTACACACACACACACACACACACACACACACACACACACACACACACACACGCGCATATATATCGGTTTGTTTGAGATATAACGTTAAAAGCGTTCAAAAATATTAAAAATATGTTAAAAACGCGGAGTAACAAGTTTCGAGCGTTACGAATTTTTATCTCACAAGAGAAAAGAAAAACAAAAAAAAAAAAAAAAAAGAAAGAAAGAAAAAGAAAGGAACGAAATTTTCCGAGAGATAAAATTTATCTTATTTCGAAATGGAAGAAGATATTACCGGCATTTATTTTCTTCTGAGTTTTTTTTTGTTTCTTTTTTTTTTATTTAACGTAAGATTTCAAGATTACTTCGAGATCTATTTTGTTTTCTTCAAATTTAAGGATATCTGAGCGTCAAAATATTCCATAAATAAATTCCATATATTCTTACAATATTATCGTATTCGACGTTGAATGGGAGTTGGCAGTTGTGAGGGGCAAGGGGAAAAGAGGGAGGAGGTGGGAAGAAGGTGTGGTGTAAGGATGAGGGAAACAAATAACTTTCATTCGAAATATTTTTTTCATATGGAGCTCCGAAAAAAAAAGAAAATATATATATATATATATATATATATATATATATATATATATAAGGGATTATATAGTGGGTTAAGAAAAGCAATCTAAATAAAATGATTCGTTTCGTTGACTTAATGACAATGTTGGTAGTATTTCATCGATGCGATATATCTGTAAAAGGATATCTACAGTGACGTTGATAGATCAACAATCTCTGGATCAATCAGAAACATCGTTCATCATTCCCACTTACACAGGTAACATGATCGAAAAATTTGTTGTAATAAGTCGGGGATCGATTAGTTCAATCTGTTGATCGAGTACTGAGAAGCAATTTTACGCGAACCCAAATGCGATCTTATCATCGTCTGTTGTATATTTGGTAAAACGTTTTGTAAATTTAAAAGAGAAAAAAAAATTAAATAAAAAAAAAGAAAGGAAGAAAAGAAAATTTTAAAGGGGCGAATCCATCGATAGAAATTTTTTTTTTTTTTTTATGAAATGTTAATCACCTTGACAAGTATACCTATATAGAAATATAGATATAGAAATATATATATATATATATATATATATATATATATATATATATATATGTATGTAAATATGTATATATAAAAAAAATTTGAAGTCACATTTGATATTCGTATCGCGAACGAATTCGACGGATACGTCATACAAGTTCCAAAATGATAATTCTCGAGAACGAAAGTTTAAGAAAGTACGTGCCGAGAGTACAGAATTGAAATGATAAAATTTTCAATTTTTTCTTTTTTCTTTCTTTTTTTTTTTTTTTATTCAAATCGTCAAACCACATGACAATTTAATTTTTAATGACATAGTAATAATAATAATAATAATAATAATAATAATAATAATAATAATAATAATAATAATAATAATAATAATAATAATAATAATAATAATAATAATAATAATTTTCAATTTGATTTTCAAATAAAAAAAAATCTAATGTAATAATCATTTTTCCGTGATCCGAACGAAATAGGAAAAAGAAGCAAAAGAATTAATTGATTCGCTCGAAAATTTCTTGTAGAGAAAAGGGGAAAGGGGAAAGAGAAAAAAAGAAAAAAAGGAAATAGAATTCGATCGATTCGTAAAAATTCGTCGAAAGAAACTTTTGGCTCACCGTGTATAACGTCGAAGTAATGTAACAACGTTCACCCTTGCTATATTCGATCGAACTACTATTACAACTACTATTA
>OU426874.1:1925000-2010000 GCA_911387685.1 Dolichovespula media | reverse complement strand
ATAAATAATTTAATCCCATTTGTCCGCGCACAAACGCATCCCCCGCGTGTCGCTTTAATAACATCCGACAGTAGCTCTCTAATCTTTCTTTATCCCGATATCAAAACAAGGTCTAACGTCAATTTTTAAATACCTTCTGATATATCAGCAGTGATTTTCATATCAACCCTTTATCTCTATCTCACTCTCTCTCTCTCTCTCTCTCTCTCTCTCTCTCTCTCTCTCTCTCTCTCTCTCTCTCTCTTTTTCTCTCCACACTCTCTAAGAATAGATATTTATTCTTCGATTGAATAATAAATGACAAATTGATAAATTAATGAACTTTAATCCCGATTGATTGCATACGTTTCAGGACATTCACAATTTTCTATTGATTATAATATCTCTGCACGATCCACGAGAATATCACGTTTTCAATGGGTTATCCGATAATTAAGGCGATGTCAGTGAATTTTATTTAATTTATTAATAAATTATAAAATCGAACGTCTTACTATAGATTATTAATCGACATATTTACTCTGTCGGTTGTTACATATAACGATGCTAATATACGTTTGTCCCAATATACTTCGTTTTCTCTTTCCATCTTACTTATTTATTTATCCTTTATTAATTATTGTTAATCAAAAATTATATATAAGTATTAGTATTATAATTATACAATTTGAAGTCGATAGGAATTAATTAACTTCACGAGTACCACCTATTGTTCACCAAAAATTGAAAATACATACTTTTATAATCGTCAATATTTTTAAACCTGAATCCGAATCTGATCCCGGATCCGTATTCAATATTTATTATTATGCGTAGCGACGAATGAATTTAATTAACAACGAAAACCCATTGTATCTTTCGATTTCATTGGGTATAATGTTGCAAGGATTTGATTTCAATAGAGATAACGAATGAATCACGTTTTTATGAAATCAAATTCGTTCATTTACGCGTCAAGAAAAAAAAAGAAAATAA
The DNA here is from genome assembly GCA_911387685.1 of Dolichovespula media. Lineage (NCBI taxonomy): Eukaryota > Metazoa > Arthropoda > Insecta > Hymenoptera > Vespidae > Dolichovespula > Dolichovespula media. The sequence continues at coordinate 2,009,025 of OU426874.1, read as the reverse complement.
TGTGTGTGTGTGTGTGTGCATACTCTTAGACAAATATACATCAAAATTTTGACGAAGCAAAGAGCGATAGGAGTTATTATTGCAAATAACGTGTAAAATGCAAAGGCCGATGTATAATGTGTTAAATAAACGATGTTAGGCTAAACGGAAGCCTCTGACACAACTATACATACATGCGTATATATATATATATATATATATGTATGTATATATAATATATAATATATATATATATATATTAACTAACATAACGCGAACACGTAGAGACAATGATGGAGCGCAGGAGCATAATGTAGTTACATAACGTAACAAGGACTCATCCAACAGTGAGATGATCCTTTTGGTATCTAATGACCAGTTACTTTGAAGGCAGTTTATACACGGTAGACGTTTCAGACCCCTTTTTCCTTTAACTTCTAACTTTACCATTACCTTCCTCTCTTTCTCTCTCTCTCTCTCTCCCTCTCTTTCTCTATCTATCTCTATCTCTATCTCTCTTTATCTCTCTTTATCTCCATCTCTCTATCTCTATCTCCCTCCCTCTCTCTCTCTCTCTCTCTCTCTCTCTCTCTCTCTCTCTCTCTTTCTTTCTTTCTAATAAAACGAAGCGATTATCTTTTCTCACTTTTCTTTATTGTCTTTCGTAAGAAAGAGTAACGACTTGTGGGAACGAACGGTACGGTTATTTTAAAGAATAAAAATGTTAGCTGTCGTTGGTTTTATTCGATGAAAAATTTCCCCGAACGAAGTATTAAATGTATATATATATATATATATATATATATATATATATATATATATATATATATATATATATTTTATAAGATTATAATGATATCGAAGAGTCGTCGAGTGTTCTTGGTTATTTGAAAATTCACACGATCTTATAAAGAAATTATATAGATATATATACATATATACATGCATATATATATATATATATGTGTGTGTGTGTGTGTGTGTGTGTGTGTGTAGGTAGATGGCATAAACGTGAACTAGAGCGTAGAAAGGATTTTGCTTCGGGCGTCTTGACAAGGCCTTAAGTTAATATTTATTGGTGTCGAGAACAAAGATACCATCTCTCTTTCTCTTTCTCTCTCTTTCTCTCAGCGTTACAAAGATAGTTTTGTAACAATAACGATTAAATTTTATCATAACGAAATGTTAATTAACGCGAAGGAACGATGGTTAAATCGTTGATTATTAATTATACGATATATATATATATATATATATATATATATATATATATAAATATATGTATATATTGTTCAATTAGTTGATCGATATATTTTATTATTATTATTATTATTATTATTATTATTATTATTATTATCCTCTATCGTGTACGTATTTTGAAATAATAGTAACTTATCGTTGAATTATATTTCGACGTTAGAGTCATGATTAAAAATACTAATTCTCTGTCTCTCTCTCTCTCTCTCTCTCTATATATATATATATTTTTTTTTACATCAATATGCCATTGCCGATTGTATCGTAAACGTAACGGGGATTAATATCGCAAAACTTTAATTGATAATAATAATGATGAAATAATAAAATTCAGTTTAAGTTAATCGAACGAAATCGATTTAATTCGCGAGTACCTTTGATAGATATATCAAACCATTGGATCCCGACAAGGGCTTTCGATAAAAACCGAAAAGGTTTACGGGAGATTTAAATTAGATCCAAAGGGATAAACGTCCTTTCCCGTTTATTCCTAAACTTAGTCGAAGTTTCCGTGATTTTATTCAAGTGTTAAGGAATGAGGATGATGATGCGTACATGTGTAAGTGTTTTATGTCTGTCTCTCTGTCTGTCTGTTTGTCTGTATCTGTCTGTCTATTTGTCCGTCTATCTTCACCGTTTGTATGCGTTTATGTTTGTGTATTCTTGTCAGCGTCCCGGTTATAACGATCACCTGCCGATACGCTGCAAGATGTTTCTCAAACCACAGCTGTAATTTCCATGGAACTCGCGCTCCTTCCTTCGAAACTACTCCATAGAAGGAGACGCCAACTACTATGGTGACTTCCATCAGCAACGAGTTTGTCTTTCCCGCAACGGACAACTGTCTCACAACTTCATTCATCCCATTTTCAATTATTATTATCCTATTTCACTTCCTCTCTCTCTCTCTCTCTCTCTCTCTCTCTCTTTCTCTCTCTCTCTCGCTCTCTATTTTTATTTTGCAATCTACGATTAAAGCATCATTTCAATCTTACAACATTTTTCGTAATCTTCGATCATAATATAATTCCGATCTTAGATAAATTTGTAAACTTCGATCATAACATAACTCCAATTTTACAAAATTCGATTAGAATATAATTTTGATTTTACAAAATTATTCGTAATCTTCGATTAGAATATAATTTTGATTTTACAATATTATTCGTAATCTTCGATTAGAATATAATTTTGATTTTACAAAATTATTCGTAATCTTCGATTAGAATATAATTTTGATTTTACAATATTATTCGTAATCTTCGATTAGAATATAATTTTGATCTTACAAAATTATACGTAATCTTCGATTATAATATAATTCCTAATCTTAGAAAATTTTGCAAGCTTCGATTATAACGTAATTCCAATCTTACAAGATTTTGTAATATTCAATTAGAATGTAATTTTGATCTTACAAAATTTGTGTAATCTACAATAGCAACATAATGCTGATCTCAACAATATATTTCATAATTTTCAATTACGATATAATTTACTAATCATACAAAATTTTTGTAATCTTCATTAGTGATATAATCCCGATCTTACAATATTTCGCAAACTTTAATTATAATATAATTTTGATCTTAAAGATAATTTCCCTAATCTTCAATTAAAAATATAAAAATAAATCTTAATCTCACGAAAAATTGTTAAAAACGATTATCATTCGCGTAATAGAAATTAGAATGAACTCCGTCGTTGTCTCTAAGATTTGACATATAATTTGCGGATTACGAATTACTATAAAAAAAATATTGAGAATTTTTCTTTTTCTTCTTTTTCTTTTTTTTTTCTTTTTTATCAGCTCGAGAAGAGAATAAGACGATTGTTATAGTTTCGTTCGAATGTTCGAATCGTTACGGCGAGTCAAATGATTTTTGTTCGTAAAATTAGAAAAAAAAAAACCAAAATTTCTTCGAAAGCCATAAGAAATTTTCTGGTTATTGTCGCCCGTTTGAGAATAGAACAGAATAGAAATGCTATATATAGTTTCTTTGACACGTGCAAACAACCAAATACCTAGGATATTTCCTAGAAAATCGTGAAATTTCTGCTCTCTGTTATCAGCTTCAACGTGGAATAGGAGAGATTGTTATAACAGTCTTGCTTGAAATTAGGATACTAAATGAAAACAAATTTACTTCTACGACAGGAGAAATTCAACTGTGTCGTTATTATATCATCTACAGGGTGGTGAATAAATGAGAGATCGTTAATTAACTTGCTTGAAAATTTTCTTTACTACGTCATAGCAACAACGACAAATATATCATATCGGGAAGATAGAGATACATTTTCGTTTCTATCGTTAGCTTAGATATTTCTAATCAGAATAGTAATTCTTACTGTGTTTTGAAAAGAAAAAAAAAAAAAAAAAAAAAAGAAAGAAAATGAATACCAAGTATCAAACGATTTTTTTTTTTTTTTTTTAATTCTTTCCACGAACTGTAAAACACGATGGACGATTGCAATGATTGCTTTGAGTATTGGCAAAGTAAAAAATTAACTAAAAGAATTATCAAAAAAAAAAAAAAAAAAAAAAAACGAGACTTTTCTTTGCTTTTTTCTTATCCTTTTTTTTCCTTCCGAAATTCGCGAACCAAATATCCTACAATTTTTTTTTCCTCTCGAAAGTATGTAGATAAACCTTTCCGTCCTAATAAGTTCAGATTATAAGCTTAACTTTGTCGTATGTCAAAATACTAAATTGCAACGTAATGGCTGTTTAATGAGGCATGCAAGGATTACAATCATTCGGTCGCTTGTGTTATCGAAAGCATTTGCTGTTTCCATACTTGATCGAAGCCCTTGTGTATACGAAACCATCGTCCACATGGGATTAATAATCATGGGATTGGTTAAGCTGAGAGAAATCAAACTGAACGACGTTAACGAGATCGAGCAATCTAGTGGAAAACATAAATGAAATTATTCTTACTTATTCTGTTTTTTCTTTCTTGTTTTTTATATACAAACTTCGATATTAATTATAAACACGTTTCGATTAAACGAAATTTCATGTTCATTCTTTTTTGCTTTCTTTCTTTCTATTTTTTTTTTCTTTTTTTTTTTTTTTTAACGAGACCGCTTCAGATTTTTATGATTTTATGAACTCCGCGCACGATGTGTTATTAAAAAAAAAAATATATATATATATATATATATATATATATATATATATGTGTTTATGTGTGTTTATTTATACAGGGGTGGACCAAAAGTTTCTAGACGATTTAAAATAATAAAATAATCACTTGATCTTGTCCGTGGTCTTTTAAATTGATCTGTTGTTTATTTACTTATTTATTTATTTATTAATTTTGTTTGGAATTATGAAACGACCAACCCTAAAGACTTTTGACTCGCCCGATATATGTATATTAATTTTACACGTTCGATCACCAATGCCAAATTATTCTCTAATATCAATAATTATTCAACATATCTACGTGAATATCGGATAAATCGATTTAATAATCCGATGACTTCGTGTCATTGCCGTTTTGTCGTTATCGATGAGAAAATCGATTATGTTTCGGTCCTATCGAAAAGTTGAGAAAGTTATCGAAGAAAATTATTAATCGAATCATCGACTATCGAAGAATATTATTAATCGCTTTAATTATGTTCGTTTTAGGCGTCGATACGTTGAGAAATCGAATTTTATATCGATCAAATTGCTCGTTGAGATATCTTTTATAATTAAAATCCATTGAAGAATTGACAATAGGAACGAAATACTTACAAAGAAATTAATAATAATAATAATAATAATAATAATAATAATAATAATAATAATAACAACCACAATAATAATTTCTTTATTAGTATTATTATTATTATAATTACTAATATCATCATCATCATCATCATCATCATCATCATCATCATCATTATTATTATTATTAGCTTTCGCGTACGATTTGATTTGATTAAATCAAATTTACTTTAATCGACTTCGTCATTATGTGCATGTGCATGTGCATATGCATATGCACGCACATGTGTGTGTGTGTTTGTGTGTGTGTATGTTCGAATTTTCTTTTCATTTTTCTTTGTTTTTTTTTTTTTTTTTTCTTTTAATTTTCTTTCGGAGAATAGAAGCCGAGTAAACTGAACGTATATTTTTTTTCATCGTCGTTGTTATTGTTGTTGTTGTTTACGTTAAAAACTTATTCACAAACTGCATTTATTTTGTTCTAAACAGAGAAATAGGACATCTCGTACTCGGTCGGTGCTTTAATCGCACGTAAATCATATACATATTTAGTCGAACGTGATGAACGACGTCGTATAATCTCGTTTACGTATCGTACAAACATGTACATACGTTGTCGCAATTTCGTACACACACACGTATACACGTACACGCGCGTATGCACGAACAGGCAGAGAGAAAGAGAGAGATAGATAGATAGAGAGAGAGAGAGAGAGAGAGAGAGATAAAGATAGATAGAGATATGAATAGACATATGCACGCACACACTGCAGAGATATCGACTTTAAAAAAAAAAAAAAAAAAAGAAAAATCAAAAATACGAAATACAAAAAAAAAACAATAAAAAAAGAAACGTTAACATTTGGGGAAGAAGAAATTTTGGTCGTGTTAGGAGAGGGATAAAAACGAGAAGGAAAAAGAAATTAAAAAAAAAAAAAAGAGATGAAATAGTAAAGAAAAGAATAGACGAGAGAAAAGGAAAAAAAATATAAATGAAAACGTTTAAAAAAAAGAGAGAGAGAGAAAGAGAGAAAATGGGATCGGAAAACGTGACTAAATTGATAAAAATACTGATTAATTTACAGGGGGGTAGTTTTTCTTGAATACTTGATAAAATTAACTCGTGTCTATATATATATATATATATATATATATATATATATATATATATATATATATATACACGTGTTTCATTTCTCAAACACAGAGAAACAATACAAACACAAGCACAAATAAATGTACACGTACACGTACACGTATCACAGACATAAAAGCGCGAATGATTAAACTCAAAGTCATAGAGGGAGAGAATAAGGGAGAAATAGAGACAGTAAAAGACAAAGAGAGACAGAGAGCGAGAGAGAAATTGAGAGAGTGAGAGAGCGAGAGAGAAGGAACTCGTGTGTCCGAGCACGTGTATTTGACGGATCTTGTACTTAATTAAAACTTTTATCTCTCACTGGGGCCCATCCTATGTGCTAGTATTTTCTACCAGCAATTTTGTTTCACTTTAATCGGATTCCCAACAATGTATACGACGGGCTTTTTAGACGATAAAATTTCGAACTGTCCAAAAAGATAATATCACAGGGTTAATAACGCATTTGGCTACGTTAATTCGAATTCTCTTTGTTATCGTTTGTTTACGTGTTAATAACGAATGATTGATCATGCGTTATTAAATTTAAAGTGAAATTGATCGACGTTGACGATGATAATAATATTATTAATATTAATAATATCGATAATATTAATAATAATAATAATAATAATAATAATAATAAAAGAAAATTAGAAAAAAAAAAAAAAGAAACGGATGCATCCCCCGTGTGCTTGCTTGGATTGATTTTAATCTCGCCCAACCCCTAATCTCTAACCCAACAACCCCCAACTCCAACTCCTAGATGTGACAAAGACGAGAAGGTTTATTGGGAAGAAATGAAAATTTTCTCCGCGAAATTTTTCTTTTATCTTCTTCTTTTTCTTTTTTTTTTTTTTTAGTTATATTCTTCTTCCTTCCGAAGTGACAAGGGGAACGAGTATGAATTAAAAGATTCTCGATTATGACAAACGCCAATGGCAGAGGTAGAAGAACTCTTATCGAATTAACTACTACTTGTTAACTTCTACGTGTAAGTTTATGCGTACGTACATGTACGTACAACATACTTATACGTGTGTGCGTGTGTGTGTATGTGCGTGCGTGTAGATATGGTGGATTTACAAAGTGCAAGTGATTAAACCGATCGCCTCGAGCCCCATAAAAAATGGCGACTTTAATATTACGATATTAATTTATATTACGTGAAATATTAAAATTTAATTTAATAATTAAATTACTCTCCTTTTACACTTACATAACGTATGTAATTATACATATATAATGCGTATAATTACACACACACACACACACACACACACACACATATATATATGTATATAATTGTTATTTCTATAATTGCAACTCCGTACGATCACATTTGTACGATTGCATTTCTCTAATTTGAATCGATTGCATGAATAATCGTAAAAATTAAGATGCAATCTATAGTGCAAGATTGATTTAATTCAACAACTGTGATAAAGAAAATTTGTGTGAAAAATTGAATCTTTAAAAATTCGTCGTTCTCTCTCTCTCTCTCTCTCTCTCTCTCTCTCTCTCTCTCTTTCTCTCTCTTTATTTTTTTTTTTTTTTTAGACGTGAAATCAAATTGACATATATAAAGCGTAAAGTATTATTCGACGTATAGTATGACGACTTGAAGGTTCTCTAACCTGATTTTATTGGAACTGAATAAGGGAAATGAAGCTATAGATTAATGTATATCGAAATATAATAATAAAATCTGGGAAGATATATATATATATATATATATATATATATATATATATATATATATATATATATAAAACTATAACAATAAAGTTTGATAGACGAAGCTTTTCTGATTGGTTGTATCCAAGGAAGAAGTTCGTTCCCTTTTCGTTTATATATATATATATATATATATATATATATATATATATATATATATATATATATATATATACAAATAGATAACGAAATGGAAGACAATCTATGGGAATATGATTTCGAATAATAAGAAAAGAAAGAGATATCGAATTACGATCTAACTATATTTAAGGAAAACGAAAAATAGAGAAGAAAAATGTTCTTTCGTTCAAGCTTTTCTCGAGAAAAAGAAAAGAAGGAAATGTGAGAGAGAGAGAGAGAGAGAGAGAGAGAGAGAGAGAGAGAGAGAAAGGTAAATACGATCTGACACAAATTACGTCCGCGCACATAAGCGTCGTATTTTAAAACTTGCAACTCGAGCCGACGAAAGTAAAAAATTTTTGTCCAACCCCCTTACTTTCTTTCTTTTTCTTTTTCTTTTTTTTTTTTCATCTTCGCCCCTTTTCTCCGTTACTGTCGAATACAGAGAGTACAATACTTGCGACGTTTCAAAACTTTACGCTTTGTGGTAAGAAACGTCGAAATGGACGGTCTTTTATTGTTTCCAAAAAAAAAAAAAAAAAAAATGAAAAAGAAAACAGAAAAAAAAACAATTCTGTTCTTATATTTATTTATTTATTTATTTATTTATTTATTTATCTATCTATTTGTCTCAGCATCGTACGTGAAAATTTCATTTCTGTTGAGAAGTGATATATATATACACATGCATATAAAAAAAAACAAAAAAATAAAAAATAAATAAAAGATAACAGAAATAAAGAAAGTATGATCTCTCCCCCCCCTCTCCCTCTCTCTCTCTCTCTCTCTCTCTTTATCTCTCTTTCTCTCTTTTACTCTACGAAGAAGATTCTTCATCTTCTTCTTCGCGCTAGAAAATTAAATTCCTTTCGAAAGTGATACACATACGATGGTAACAATAAAAATAAAGATAAATATAAAGATAAATATAAATAGTATAAAGAGATAAAGGATAGGGCATAAAGGAATTAATAAAACCCGTGATATGATTCTAATTGAATTACGAATAGGTATTCGTTATATACAACAGAACTGTACGATGATGATATCGTATATTCGAGGTGGGAGGGGCGGGAGGGAGGAGGAAAATTCGAAATGCCACTCGGGGAGCACTCCATCAAAGCTCGGTGTCTAGAACGAGCGCGTTAAAGTGGGTTCAGAGGATGAGGATGAGGAGGAGGAGGAGGAGGAGGAGGACGAGGAGGAGGAGGAGGACGAGGAGGACGAGGAGGAGGAGGATCCCCCTCTCTCTCTCTCTCTCTCTCTCTCTCTCTCTCTCTCTCTCTCTCTCTCTCTCTCCATGATAACCGTTCTTTTTATCCAATAAAACGGTCACGGAAACGCTTTTATTTTCGGACGCCGTAACGTAGGCAGAGAGAGACAGAGAGAGAGAGAGAGAGAGAGAGAGAGAGAGAGAGAGAGAGAGAGAGAGAGAGAGAAAGAAACGGAATCTTGTTCGTAGATACGGAAATATATCTAAATTCGCGCTTCACGAGATACAATGTAGGTACGTAGGAATAAAGAAGGAAACAAAGGATACGAGAGAGTGAGTGAGAGAGTAAGAGAGAGTAAGAGAGAGAGAGAGAGAGAGAGAGAGAGAGAGAGAGAGAGAGAGAGTGAATCCGAGAAAGGTTCGAAGCTGAGATCAGACGAGTCCTTTTATTCCGTTTCCACGTTTCCGCGTTTCCAAGTGTTTTCCAACCTTTCTCTCTCTCTCTCTCTCTCTCTCTCTCTCTCTCTCTCTCTCTCTCTCTCTCTCTCTCTTTTTCTCCATCCCTTATTCTCGCGTCCCCACCCCGCCAACTCTGCCACCATACCCGTCGAGCCTCAAACTCTCTAACCACCACCCTTGAAGTCTCTCTCTCTCTCTCTCTCTCTCTCTCTCTCTCTCTCTCTCTCTCTCTCTCGCTCCTTCATCCACTCCGAATCTCATTGTGTCCTTCACGAAACGATAATCCAAAAGCATTAAGTACTTTCGTGCGGTGCATAAAGAAAATATCGCGAAACCGGGGGAACGGAGGGGGGGGGGGGGGGGGGGGTAGGTAGGAAGGGGAGGGTGAAAAATCATTCGTATTTCCGACGATATCTCGAACTCGAAAGGCGGGAGGAGAGGAGGATGTGGAAGGGTGGAAGAAGGAAGGGACAAAAGGGAGAAAAAAAGGATCGACGAGTACCTCTCGAAGCTCTTATAATTCTTTCTTCTTCTTCTTCTTCTTCTTCTTCTTCTTCTTCTTCTTCTTCTTCTTCTTCTTCTTCTTCTTCTTAGTTTTCTTTCTTTATTTTTATTTTCTTTTTTATATTTATGTACTTATCTCTTTTCTCCTTTTAATATTTCTCGATCGTGATCGTTCGATTTTTCGTCGTGCTTTCTCTTTCACATCCCACCTTCCCCCTTTCAGATTTTATTATCGAAAAATTCTCGAAATTATTATTTCTGTTTTATCTCGTGATGGGTGTGTACGACCTTATCGATTATAGGAATTTATTAAAACTCGTCCCTTATCAATCAAACGTTAATATTTAATCGATAATATTGTCACGTAAATATACGAACCCTGTAGAAAGCGCGTTTATCTTCGAGAAATCGGTGAACGAATAATATTTCCTACCCCTCCGATCCCCCCCCCCCCAAAAAAAAAAAAAAAAAAAAAAAAAAAAAAAAAAAACAGAAAAAGAAAAAGAAAAGTACAAGAAAAAAGAAAAAATTCCTTCGAACTTCGATATTCGTCCCTTGGACGAGTGAAGTCCCTCACGAAAAACGAAACAAAAAATGAGAAGAAAGAAGAAAAAGAAAATAGAGAAAGAAAAGAAAGAAGGAATAGGCATGCATGCAATGGGGGGAGAAAGCAAGCGTGAGAATTTAGTCGGCCAAAGAAAAAAAAGAAAAAGAAGAAGAAGAGAAAGAAATAAAAATAAAAGGAAAGAAAGAAAAAAGGGATAAGGAAAAGAAGAGGAAGAAAAATAAGAGAGAGAGAGAGAGAAAAGACGAAGAGAGAAGGGTGGAATAAAACGACAAAGATTGAGAGAGAAGAAAAAATAGTTCTCTCGCGAAATAATAATAACCATACTAGTAGGGTGGAACGGATAAGCAAATTTTTCATTTTTATATATATATATATATATATATATATATATATATATATATATATATATATATAACCTGAGCTCTTTTTCTATTATCTTTTTACATATATACACACACATATATATATATATTTTTTTTTATTTTTTGAGCGTACTATAAACCAATTGTTCCGATTGACCTTCTTTCTCTCCATTTTATTTCAACTTTTGAAATAAAGGAATGGAAATATCCGAAAAGTTTGATGTTTTCTATTTGACTTTAACATATATGTATATACATACATATATATTATATACAGTAAAATATATATACATGCGTGTGTGTAGTAGTAGTAGTAGTAGTAAAAGAAGAGAACAATACATTTTCCTTTGGGCAATATCGCAATGGAATAGTTTCATTCGACGTGGGATAGCATAATCAAGATATTTGCCGACGTATCTCCTTATTGTCGCTGAAAATAATGGAGTGTCCCTAGGTCTTACTCACGTATATCTAATGTATGTATGTATGTATGTATGTTATGTATGTATGTATGTATGTATGTATGTATGTATGTATGTATGTATATACGTTATGTATTCCTCCCTCATACACCAACAATTCCACTACCTCAGCGTGGGAAATTTTACACCGGTTCGCTGTGTGTTTCACCTTCGATACTCGAGTTAACCCGACCTAATCGTTTTCCTGATTCAATCATGCGACCATAGTCGGTCGAATAATTTCACTCGTAACCCCTCGGTGTCTTTTATTTATTTATTTATCTATTTTTTTGTTCCAAAGAAAAGCTTTACATTAAATATCATCGTACGGGGTATACGTACGTGCATATTCATTCGTTTGCTCGTTTGTTAGTTCGTTCGTTCGTATATATATATTTGTGATCACGAAGAAAAAACGAATGATATAATTTTACATATTTATTTGTTATAACAAAGAGATAAATATTCATTATTTCAACTGAATTGTAACGATGGATTATTTCGAGAGGATAGAACGGATACGTCGATAAATAAACGATAAACGTGATCGTTGTTAAGTAATAATAAAGATTTGTATTATTTTGCAAAGAAAAAGAAAGAAAGAAAGAAAGAAAGAAAGATGGTGAAAGATAATTTCAAAAAACAAAAAGAAATAAGAAGGGTAAGAACGAAACGAGAAACTTAATCGTCGAGTTCGAATGAATGAAATATTCTTGGAAAAGGACGGGGACGGTGGATCGATCGATCACGAAAAGTTTTCAAAGTACTTCTAACAACGAAGATCAACGTTTTGATATGATTTATGCGTATATTACGAGTTAAGTTAAAATTTTAAACGATACACGAAAGTTCTCGCCGTTAATCCCGATCAATCTTCATTTATATATCGTAACAGATTAAACAATGGGATTATTTTCGGATCGGGGTGGGGGGGCTGGGTGGGTGGGAAGAAAAAAAGGAGGCAAATGAAAATGAAAAAGAAAACAAAAAAATTATGGAAAAATAACACGTGCTCCAAATCTCTCGCAAATTGTTTTGAACGTAGTTTACTTTCAACAATGAGTATTATAAATATCGTATTTCTCATAGAAAGAAACTTACGACGAACGTAGAAATTTTGTTGAGAGTTACATGCAGCGTGTATATTTTTTTTTTTTTTTTTTTGTTATTGTCTTTCCTTTAGAGAACACGAGGAATGATATATCGGGTGTTCGATCGATCAACGTGATCAATAATTTTTTTGTTTTCCCTTTATAATCAAATGACGTTTGAGAGAGATAGACGGATGAAGATGGATAGAGATAGAGATAAAGAGAAAGAGAGTGAACGAAAAAAATAAAATAAAATGAAATACGATCGATATTAAATAAAAACTAATAAATTAGAGACTAGTGATTAGTGACTAGTGATCTAATAGATATATATATATATATATATATATATATATATATATATATATATTAGCTTACGAACGTTTCAAAAAAAGAAATGAACAGGAAAAAAGAGAGGAGAGAGAGAGAGAGAGAGAGAGAGAGTAACTGATTTTTAATATCGGTCGGAGGAAAGTATTGACCGGTCTAGAGAATTTTGTTGACCCGAGCCGTGTGTAGTAACGCTGGATTCTTTTCGTGTAAAAAAAAAAAAAAAAGAACAAAAATTAAAAGAGTAAAAAAAAAAAGAGGAACATTCTCCATTCTTTCGAGCGAGCTAAATTACCGAGAGCAAATATATCCTGCATGAACGATTCAACGACGATAAACAAACGTTCGGAGTGAATTGACGTATGTAGGTCCGAGAGAAAAAAAAGAAAAAAAAAAAAGAAAGAAAAGAAGGAAGAAAAAAAAGTGGAAGAAGAAGAAAGAAAGAAAAAGTATTTGACGTTTATTTTGATAAACGACCGTCTACTGTTACTAATATGACGGCTACGTCGATGACGATGACGATGACGATGATGATGATGATGATGATGATGATGAGGACGAGGACGACGACGACGAAGATCGATAATACGAGTATCGAGTTACGTCGTTATGATCGAGCTTCGGAGAGTAACTAATTAAACTTTGTTTGCATTCGAGAACTCGAGCGTTAAATAAAACACAGATAAATATCGTTGGTATCGGCTATTGGTTTATTTTCGTAACGACACGAGAGAAATGGATAATGTTTATTTGTTGCTTTGCGTTTAACGTGCTTTCGACACGTACGGAATAATTTAACTGGCCGTTGTTTTGCGCCCGGATTGTTCTCTAATTTTTGTCTCGTTGCTTTTGAAGAAAGGAAAAAAAAAAGAAAAAGAAGAAGAAGAAGAACAGAAGTAAACGAAGAGAAGAAAAAATAAATGAATGAATGAATGAATGAATGAATGAATGAATGAATGAATAAATAAATATAAATATATTCCATATATATGGAACACAGAACACACAACACACTCACGCATACGCAAACACGAGACAATTTATTATATTTCATGTTGATAATATAACCCGTAGAACGTACAGTTCTTGTTTATCCTTGCATTAACGATTAAACGAGATATTGCTCTGTCATCTTCGTTAGCTCACAGAAATCCTCTGAACAATTTCAAAGTACATGCATACATACATACATACATACATACATGCATGCATAACTTTAACTAACTTTCCCCAACTATGATGTATTAACGATTATATCTATACACACTTGTTAAATAATCCTTTAACACGTCGATCGTTCGATTTTCTCGTTGCTATATTGCGAAGGAAAAGAGAGAAAAATTAAAAATTCAAAAAAGAAATAAGAAAATATTGAGGAAGAAAAGTGTGAAGAAAAGAGAAAAAAACCCAAAAAAAAAAATAAAAAATAATAAAAGGAAATACCAGACAGACAATTCATTGTATTTGATATATTAGTATGATACCGTATATAAGTATATTATTTTTCTTCTTTAGCTTTGTATTAACAGGATTGATTTTATTATATATTCGTTCGGAAATTCGACGATTTCGATATCAACCATAATTTCGACGAAGTATCGCCGAGTATAATGTATCAAATCCTTCAAAACGTTGATTGTTAAATTTTCTCGTTGCTTTTACAGAGGAAAGAAAAAAAAAAAAAGAACGGAAGATTATTCATTATATTTTAAATTATCTCGTTGCTTTTGGAGAATAAATAAAAAAAGGAAAGAAAAAAATTCTCAGACGGACAATTCATTATAATTTACGTGTTCTTACGTGATACAATGCGTATAATATGCTTGCTAATTCTCTCATTGTATTAAAGCAACGATCGATTATATTATTTCATCAGAAATTCGACGATTTCGAGAGGACGACCATAAATTTAACGAAATTGCCAATTGAGATCTATTAACAAGTATTAATATCTACCGTTAAATCCTTGAAATTATCTCGTTGTTTTTAGAGAAAAAAGAAAAAATAAAAAACAAAACAATAAATATCCCTAGACGGACAATTTATTATATTTTATATATACTTTTACGATACGACGCGTACATTATTCCTATTTATGTGTTTGCATTAAGGAGATTGTTTCTCTCTCTCTCTCTCTCTCTCTCTTTCTCTCTCGCTTTTATTAGTCTCGAAATTCGACAATTTCGAGAACAATAACCTTGGCAAGCTCGCTTGCCAAGTAATGTATTAACAAGTACCCACTGTTACGTCCTTTAACAGTCACGTAGGAATTAAACCTCTCGTGGAATCATTTCGTGCAAACTATTCCGGACGGATATAACACAGGAAGTTTCTCTAACGTCTTGTAAACCCAATGGATATGCTTTCAACCTGATACAAGTTTAATGAAGCCGACGGCTTTTATTTTATTTCCCGATTCTTTATCCCTCTTTTTAAAATTCATTAAAAACATACGAACGAACGTCCATAATTGTTCACAGATCTTTTAAATAATTCCTCGATCGAACCGTTGAGATTTCGAATGTGGGGAGAGAGCCTGACACGAGTCCGTCCATTTTGTGAGAAAATAAAGAAAAAAATAAAAAATAAAAAATAATTTGAAACTGATCCTTCTTATTAAGGAATCGACATAAAATTTATGTGTTGTTATTTATGAAGAAAAAAAATAAATGAGTGAATGAATGAATGAATGAATTAATAAAATAGAGAATGGACTTGCCCCAATTCCCAAATTGACGGCTCAATTTTCTCGAATGGTGAATCTTCGATAAAGTTTTAACCTTGAAATAGACGTCCGCAGGTAACCGCAGGTGGTAATGACAAAGAAACATAATAGGGAACGATTGGAGGCGACGATAATTACGCTCCGGTGCGATTAAATATTGGAATATCGACAGATTCGATCGATCGATCGTACGAATGCTACCAATTCGCACGTTGGAAAGGGCGTTAATAACTAACCTGAATGCTTTCGACGAGATTCTTGGAAGTTTTTTTTCTCTTTCTCTCTCTCTCTCTCTCTCTCTCTCTCTTCTTTTTTCCTCTTGCTCTTTTACTCTTATAACTGCAATTTTATTTTTATTTTTATTTTTATTTTTGTTACATTTTCTTGACGCTCTTACGCGAACGTTAACATTGCAATATATTTAAACGAATGCAGAAAAACAAATATCGGAAAATGGATCGAATTTTTAACGATGTTCTCTTCTCTTCTTTTCTTTTTCTTTTTCTTTTTTTTTTCTTCTTTCGTGATAATATTCGAAGTAAGAAAAAAATAATAGCAAATATTTGATACTATTTTGTAATCTTGTTTCTACTTTTCTTCTCTCTTTTTTTTTTTTTGATTACGAGATAATTACAGTAAATGACATACTTACGAATCCATAAATAACTATCTATAAGTAATTTATTTACAAATAATTATATTCAATGGAGAATAATTACGAATCTTCGTCGACGATCGTTGCTTTTATTCTTCCTTTTCTTTTTTTTTTTTTTTTTCTTTTTTTTTCTTTTTTAAGAACATCGAATATCAATACGGAAGAATCTTTCGTATTAATTCTCAATCGAAAAGCGAACGAATTGATGATCGTGATTGTTAAGAAAATTTTTCAAACTAATTTTCCACGCTCTAATTCCGTAAGTAAGATAATATTCGAAACGCGTAAACGGGCGTCAACGGAAATTTTCTCGAAATCTTAAGCCGAGAATAGAATGGGAACTTCACGAAATTGCATTAACTCGGAGAAACGAGTTCTACGGTTGGTTTATAAAATTTATTACGATTAAGAGCGGGCCCTCGTGGAATTTAATAAATATCCTCTCGACCGGACATTTAGAATAGCATTGTTATACCTTTCCCTCCTCCTCCTCCTCCTCCTCCTCCTCCCCCACACCCACACCCCCACACCCCCACACCCCCAGCCCCTTCACCGTTGTCGTAGTTACATCGTTTCGCATATTACAATATCAAATAAACGACTCGTTTAACTGCTTCGTACTTATCACGATAATACGATTATTACGATAATACGATATCGTCGTAGAGTTGCGTTATTTGAATACCGAATACGAAGTTGGCCCAAATGTTCGTGGATGATTTTGAAAAACAAATCAAAAAAAAAAAAAAAAAAAAAAAAGAAGAAGAGAAATATTTTCATGATATGAAATAATTGATCCTTCTCGAAAAATTGTTCATAATTCTTTTATTTTTTTCCCCGATCGATCACGATCGATAAAAATCACAAGCCTGCCGACGACGATTTTCGTTATTATCGTTTCCCTTCCGTTTATACTTATTTATCTTTTATTTTATATTTATATATAAATATGTATATAATTTTTTTTTTTTTTTTTTTTCTTCATATATCCTTCCTTCCACGACGACCGTAACGCGGGATTAAAACGAAGTGTGGGATAAAAGTGCGTTGTAATATAAAATAAGAATAATAATAATAATAATAAAATAAAAATAAAAAAATTAGAGAGAGAGAGAGAGAGAGAGAAGGAAGGGAGGTAAAAAACAAGGGAAGAATTCGTTTGTGCCGCGTATTAATTTTCGTTTCGCGAGCCACCACCGCGACAATCCACACACGCTAGGGGAAAATCCCTCACCTTCAACGTGCTCGCAGTTTCTTTCTTTTTCTTTTTTTTAGTTTTTTTTTTTTTTTTTTTTCTTTCCACGTTATATTCTCCAGTTGTTTAACGCGCCAACAACGATCTCGGACGTAGACGTAGAACGTAGATGTAGAGTCATATAACGACGGACGAAAAAGACACGAAATGCAAACTGTGCGTTTTTTCCTCGCTCGTCAAACATTTTCAAAGAGTCGGTGTCTCGTCATTCATACTTTTCTTTTTTCTTCTTTTTCCTTCTCTTTCTTTCTTTCTTTCTTTCTTTCTTTCTTTCTTTCTTTCTTTTTTTACGGTGCATCGAATACCCTTTCTTTCATCGAGAAGCTTTTCACCTCTTTTTTTTTTTCTTTTCTTTTTTTTATCCCTCTATATTTTTCGATTTTTCGACTTTTTCGATTTCTCTTTTCTCTCTCTCTCTCTCTCTCTATTTTTTTTTATTTTTTGTTTTTTTTTTTTTTTAATATACCGGGTAAGTCACACAAAATCGTAAGCATACATAGATCCGTTATTTTGAATGATATGAAGGGAATGGTGTATATTTTTTTTTCTCTTCCTTTTTTTTATAAGTAAAAAAATTTTGGATAAAATAATAAAAATAATAGTTAAAAAATATATATATATATTTATATTAATTTATAAATATTTACTGTTAAATCCTTTAACATGTCGATCGTAAAATTTTTTTATCGCATTGAAAGAGAAAGAGAAAGAAAGAGAGAGAGAGAGAGAGAGAGAGAGAGAGAGAAAATCCCTAGACGAACAATTGATTTATATTTTATATATCATTTTATGTATTAACGAGATTGCATCTCTTTCAAGAGTCTCGAAATTCGACAACTTCATCTCGGAACGATAAACGTAAAACTCCTTGGCAAACTTTAGCATCGTCGTACGTCGAAAAGTAATAATAATAATAATAATAATAATAATAATAATAATAATAATAATAATAATAATAATAATAATAATAATAATAATAATAATAATAATAATGATGATGATGATGATAATAATGATGATAATAATAGTAATAATAAACTCACCCCACCACAAACCTCACCACCGTTTAAAGAATTTCTGTTTAACGAGATGAGAAACAACGAGATGATGGATTAAATTAAATATAATATTCTAAATTCAATAATATTTAATAATTTAATAAAATTAATTATTAAATATCAATTATTTCCCGGTTTCGCATAGGAAACACGTTTTTCTTTTTCGAGTCATAGTTAGTGAAATTAATACCCGCGCTGGATGGATGGATGGATGGATGGATGGATGGATGGATGGATGGATGGATGGATAAATCAGAGAGAGAGTGAGTGAGAGTGAGTGAGAGAGAGATCATGTTTGGATCCGTTTATGACGATACGTTTACACGGTAGATTAGAAGGGTAGCGTCGTCGAGAGCGAGGTTTAAGCTCTTCGGAGATGCGCGCGCGCGCGAGGATCCTCATTTATCGGGTGAGC
Source organism: Dolichovespula media (assembly GCA_911387685.1). NCBI lineage: Eukaryota > Metazoa > Arthropoda > Insecta > Hymenoptera > Vespidae > Dolichovespula > Dolichovespula media. The sequence goes on along the minus strand of OU426874.1, from coordinate 1,989,974 downwards.
TGAAAGACGAGAAGTGATTTTCTCGTTGAAGAATGCTGTTGTCGAAGGGGTAGGAGTAAGAGGGAGGGTGGGGAGAGGATCCTGTCGTCGTTTACTTCGAAACTAGCAAAGCTTTTCTACTTCCCACCCATCCTCCTCCTCCTCCTCCTCCTCCTCCTCCTTCGCAATTTCTTCCTTTTTTTTTTCTTCGTCTTCCTACTCTTCCTCTTTTTCTTCTTCATTTACTTTCTTACAAGAAACACTCTATGGGTCTTTTATGTCTTTTCTTTTCTATATTCCACATCTCTCTCTTTCTCTCTTTTTTTTTTAACGTTCTTTTCTTTTCTTTTCCTTATTTATTTATTTATTTATTTATTTACTTATTTTTTGTTTTTGTTTTTATTAATTATCATACCTGTCCAAGCTCGACACCATGAGATATTTAAACGAGATCGGGACGTTACGAAGAACAAAGAGAGATAATAATTGTATGTTAAACGATAAAACACGCGTTCGTTTCTCTCTCCATTTTTTCATTTTCTTTTTCTCTTTTTTTTTTTTTTGTTTTTTGATTTGCCTTTTATTTTGGTTTCGTTTTGTTTCGTTCCAAGGAACGAAAGAAAATAATCAGTAAACTATGAAATGTCTTACTTTTGATTTCATTTACTTCTTTTTTTTTTTCTTCTTCTTCCTTTTTGGTTTCATTTTGGTTCGAAATAAAGAGAGAAAAGAAAAGGATAATCCTATCGATCATCGATTTGCCAATTGATATTGAACGAGAATTAATCGTTCTCGATGAATTCGAATAAATATGAAGCATTTAATGTAAACTTCGATCGCAAAATATCGATATTTTCGATCGAAGAATATCGATATTCTCTATCAGGTCGTTTCGTGTGGTTGACTCAGAAGGGCTTTTACGAATTGCGAATTGTTTAGGAATTATAGTACACGAATGAACACGAATAATATCCTATCAACTGACGTATACACACACACACACACACACATATATATATGTGTGTCTATATATACATATAATATATAGGTAAATACATATATATATATATATATATATATATATATATATATGTATGTATGTATGTACGTACATGTATATATTATTATTATCGACGATATGATGCATCAATATATATACATATATATCGTCGAGGAAGTAATTACGCGTCCTTTGAATATAATTATAATCATAGTCAGAGAAATACGTGAAATCATTGTCAACGTTGATTAACATGCTCTCATTATTAATGACCGAACGAGATGAAAGAAGAATAAATTTGTATTGAATGAGGGGTTTACGATCGAGAAATTAATTCGATCGAAGTCGTAGAAAATAATCGTGATGATCATTAGATCAACGTAGATCATCGAAGCTCTATTACAACGACCGATCGTACATTCTTGACGATTCAACGATCACGTCGTTATATTAAAGTGACAAAATAAAATCGGATTAATAATAATTACATGGAATTAAGAAAGAATACTAATCCGAGGTTGTAGAAAATAATCGTTAGATCAACGTAGATCTTACAAATTTCTTTTTTTTTTTTTTCGTTTTGACGATCGATAAAAACCCGATTGAAAATTAACGATCGATCGAGAATTAACGATCGATTGAAAATTAACGATCGATTGTATTGGTACCAAAAAAAAAAATTAAAAAAAAAAAAAAAGGAAAAGAAAGAGGGGGAAACGGATTTGAAATAAAGAGTATTAAGAAGCGTGAAGTTTTTTTACGGTAGGATAATTAACCGAACGCTTATTAGCGGTGTCTCTGCTTTTATTTTGATGACAGCTGACGAAGAAGGGATGACGTAACGGTTGACGAGCGATAACGAAATCGATCGATCATAATATACACCGTACTAGATCGAGATTTGCTTTTGCCTCTACAAAGGACACAGATGACTACGCCTCTGTAATTCACGAACAACCAACCCAAGAGTCGATCTGTTAACGCTCCATGTGCGAAGCCGATGCCTTCCATCACCCTTTCTCACCCTCTCTCACCCTCTCTTTTTCTCTCTATCTATCTATCTATCTATCTCTCTCTTTCCACGTTCGACCAATCACATCGCTATTACTATCGTCAATCGAATTATCGATGATGTTTATTCTAGATATACATATGTAATGTATGTAGATACATTATATGTATATATATATATATATATATACTGTATTATATGTATATACATATATATATAATTCCAGATATTATCCGTGAGAATTTGTTAATGCTAACGATTTTCGTTTTTTATTATTATTTTTTTTTTATTCTTTTATTTATTTTTTATTTATTTCCTTCTTCTATCAGTCGAAATATTATCACGGATATTTAATATCCTCCAGATATTATCCGTGAGAATTTTGTTAGTTGTAGCGATTTCTCTCTCTCTCTCTCTCTCTTTTTTTATTTCTTTTCTTTTTTTTTTTTTTTTGTACAAATCCATTTACTCCCCCTCGTTCGTTTTACGCCTTAAGGGAGAGATTACGATGGGGTATTATCGAACTGATAGTACTGCAAATATATATCTGAGAAATTTCTATCTTATTTTCTTTTTTCCATTCATTCTTCTTTGTTTTTTTTTTTTTTTCTTCGCGAATATCAATGAAATTTGTGTTCCACAACTGTTTGACTGTTTTTTGTTCTTTTCTCTATTTCGCGCTTTGACTAAAAGAAATTACATTTAAACCGGCAATATTTCGAAGGTGTCTCTAAGAAAATATATATATAAAAAAAAAAAAAAAAAAAATCAATCGACAATTTGTTTCGTTCTTTTTTCTTTTTTTTTTCTTTTTTAAAGAAAAGACGAATGAATAAGTTTCGTTTCAAAACGTACGTATGAGAATTAATGTACCGTTTCAATTTATATTTGTACGGACTGATCACCGCTCGATGGATTATCATTAAAACGATTTACACGATTAATACGATTTCATGTTTGTTGTAAACACGATCATAACAAATGCACGATAACGGTAATAACGATACTCTAATATTTATACGTAGAACGGTGAGAAAAGAGGTAACGATGAAAAAGAAAAAAAAAATAAATAAATAAAAAGCAGAACAAAATTATAGGTTCGGTTGAACGTATCGTTCGTGTGCATACATTTGATATGCATCTATATGCATGTATGACGTTTGCGTATGCACGTCGCGATAACTTGGCGATAAAGTTCTCTCTCGTAAATATTAGGATAACGTTGTTCCATATTGGAATACTAAGCGCGTTATATGTTTTCGTGTATGATCGTACGATCTTTTTATCGATCGATCATTTTCTCAATCGATCGTTCGTTCGTTCGTTCGTTCGTTCGTTCGTTCGATCGATAGATCGATTCGTGCGTTCCGTTCGTTATCGTTCGAATATCAAACGTGATAAAATTTTACTGCATATTTCCAATCAACGGGTCCTACGATAATTGAGGGACTTTTTTATTTTTTACTTTTTAGGTTTTCTACCCTCATATGGCGATTAAAATATTTGAAAAAGTTTAAGTGCTAGGCATATGCCTAATGAACATATCGTATAATAATTTATTTTTTAATAATAAATATATCCGTACGCGTCCGTGCATACGTGTTCGTAGTATATGACAAGTGATTAAATAAATTTCGATAAATTTAAAAATATCTTGAGATTAAAAATATTTCTGAAATATATATATATATATATATATATATATATATATATATATATATAGATATAGATATATAATTATAAACGTGCAATTAAAGTCCGAAACAGTTGAAAATTAATTGGGATTTGTAATAATCCCTTACGATTATACATAGACATAAAGATACATATATAAATTATATATATATATATATATATATATATATATATATATATATATGTATAATGAAAAGAGAGACAATGGTTTGAAAATGACCATTATAAGCAGAGTTATTCAAAATGGCGTATTGCCAGAATTAATTGCACGATATAATATAATACTTCAAAGTTGTAATTATCGAAAATTCGTGGGGCAACGAAATAACGTCACGTACGACAAACAAATCGAAAAAAAATTAAAATAAAATAATATAAATTAAAATAAAATAAAATAAAATAAAATGAAATGAAAACGGAATAAGAAAAGACAGAGAAGGAATATACGAATAATTTCACGTACTTGAAGTACTCAAACATTTTGTTACATACAATTAGAGAGAGAAAGAGAGAGAGAAAGAGAGAGAGAGAGAGAGAGAGAGAGAGAGAGAGAGAGATTATGGATTCATTTAAAAGCAATTATTTAGTATCTAGTATACATGAAAAAAGAGAGAGAAAGAGAGATACGATGGAGGTAGAAATTTTAATATAAAAACAAATTCTTTTGCTTAATAGCTTTTTCAGATTTTGGGGATAAAAAGTTTCTAAGCGATTCTTAAGAATCAATTACCCCTTTTCGAGAGGACTTTCTTGAAGGTTTTAGCAGTTATATATATATGTGTGTGTGTGTGTGTGTGTGTGTGTAGCTTAGCGAGCTGAACCTGCTGCAGTTTCGTAGGTTTCAAAAAGAAAAAGATCGTACTAAAAAAAAGTCTCGAAGAAGTGTAATCGATATTTAAAATGACCTACATACTTTACCTGTATATATATATATATATATATATATATATATATATATATATATATATATCACTTCGTAATTTTGTAACGAGGTGCATTTAAGGGATAACAAAAGAAAGTTTATTTTTTTAAATTAAAAGAGATACATTTTTAAGATATTATTGTTAAATTTCGTGAATAATAATTTTCTCTCTCTCTCTCTCTCTCACTCTCTTTATATTCTTTTTGGTAATAATCGATAAGATAGGAAAATACGAGGATATTGGGGCTTAGAAATTAATCCCGAGCGATTTTAAACGCGACAATGAACTTTGACATATTGACCCTCTATAACCCAATTTTTTCGTCGTGTCTAAAAAAAAAAAAAAAAGAAAGAAAGAAAGAAAGAAAAAAAAAGAAAGAAAAAAGATTGCATCATCGCGAAACTTATGGTACGTTAGTTATACCAATATGATGATTTTAACAAATAACCATCATTTAATTATGTACATGAAGAATCGCAATACTAGTATAAACGAGTAATCAATATATTTTCGTTATATCAATTCGATGAATTAAGAATAATTAATATAACGATTAATTAATTGTTAAGTTATTACAATAATATCAGTATTTAATATTAATCACGATACTTAATACTTAATAACAAAAAAGAAAAAAGAGAGAGAGAGAGGGAGAGAAATACTTTGAATATTAATCATGCAGCGATAAAGTAAAATTAAAAAGAACAAAAAAGAAGAAGAAGAAGAAGAAGAAAAAGGAAGAAAAATTCAGGTATCACCAACGAGCGAAGTTTAAAAAGCAACGCGACGTTCTAGTGGTTTAATTAACGAAAAAAAAACCTTCTTCGTCGAATTTTTATCGGGGAGTCTTCGAATCTCCCTTCCAAGAAAAAAAAAAAATAAATAAATAAATAAACCAATAGAAAAAATATATAAACAAATAAATTAACAGACATAGAAATTAAATCGAACGACGCCACGTCGAAAGCGTCATGAAATCATCATTTTCATTTGACAATCGTCCGGTGAAAAAAAAAAAGAAAAAAAAATGTTGGTAGGCTGTGAACGAAATCGACAAAAAAATTTTTTAAATAAAGAGAGAGAGAGAGAGAGAGAGAGAGAGAGAAAATTCCTAACAAAATAGTTAATGAAATTAGATCCTTTTCGTAGGTAGGGGATGATCAAAGGAAAAAACCAAAAAGAAAACGAAACGAAACGAAACGTATCAATGAATGTTTGTGTTTAAGGGTGGCGTGAAAAAATAAAAAAAAAAAGAGAGAGAGAGAGAGAGAGAGAGAGAGGGAAAAACGAAACAATACTAATGGATAACGTTGAACGTATCGTGCGGAAGAGAAAGGTTTTTAAAGGGTTTCTTTTTTTCCTTTCTTTTTTTTTTCTAAATGCAACCGAACTTGTGCAATTTCATTTGGGGAAAGTTTCAAAGGGGTCGAGGGGAGGGGGAGGGGCAAACGTCAAAAGGATCTCCTCGAGCGTTTCTTCTTTTTCTTTCTTCGAGAGTATACGAAAATGGCGAATGAAACGTTGGATGGAAAGAGATAGATAGACAGAAAGAGGGAGGGAGGGAGGGAGGGAGGGAAGATAAAAAGTGCAGGGTAAATTCGTGCTCGAAGAGACCAACGGGCGCCGATCGAAGAAGCTCTCTCCCTTGTTCTCCTTATCCTTCTTTCCTTCATAGAAATGAAAGAACGACGAGTTTTCTCTTTCGTTCATAAAATGACTCATTCTCCTTTCTACTCCCGTCCTTTCAATTTTATTTATTTTTATTTTGTTCCTTTACTTTCTTTTATTTATTTATTTTCGTTTTTTATTCATTCACTCGTTCGTTCGTTCATTCACTCATTCATACAATCTTTCTTCTCTCTCCACTTCCTCGCCATTACCATTATCGTTCCATTTTTCTTTTCTTTTCTTTTTTTTTTTTTTTTATTTTTAATTTTAATTTTTATTCTTCTTTATTTCCTTCCTACCGTTCATTTCTTTCGTTTATTCATTCGTTTGTTATAATAATAATAATTATTATTATTATTATTGTTGTTATTATTCCCCTCTGCCATCCCCATCAATTTTCCTCTCAATACTATTTACTGTAGAAATTAAAAAAAAAAAAGAGAGAGAGAGAGAGAGAGAGAGGAGGAAAAAGAATTTTTTTTTCAATCGAAGCTCAGACCGACAGACTCTAAAATCGATTTTCATATTCCACGACATATCATTCATTTTTCGTTTCGAGCTTATAAGAGGATCCATTTCGATTCATTCGATTGAATATATATATATATTGGATCAAGTATTGGGACATAATTTAACGTCGTTTTAACTTGAAATACTTAAATCGATATCCTTATATATTATTATTCGTTAATACTCTTATACGTATTATTTATCATACACGTACACGTATTATTTTATAATGTTATAAAATCAATCTCACGAATATTAATAAATATCTTTAATATTTATATACCTAATTACATATTAACGTATTTATTAACGTATAAAGAATTATATTAAAAGGGGGAAAGAGACAAAATTTTCTTCTCGGATAGCCAAATTTTGCATTATAATTTTATTTAAACGATTCGAAACATACGACACAGAGTGTAAACGTAAATCGTCCGGTGACATACTTCGTAAGCCAAAGAGAGCGGAGAGTGGGATGGGAGGGAAGGGGAGGAGGGTAAGGGGGGGGGGGCAAGAATACGCCTTATTTTCTACACTTCGTCGTAGACAGGAATTGCCAGAGAATTGTCTGACTTTTATTCTATATATATATATGTGTGTGTGTGTGTGTGTGTCTCTCGAACTCTCTCTTATATTCTCTCTTCTTCTCTCTCTCTCTCTCTCTCTCTCTCTCTCTCTCTCTCTCTCTCTCTTATATTCTCTCTTCTTCTCTCTCTCTCTCTCTCTCTCTCTCTCTCTCTCTCTCTCTCTCTCTCTCTCTCTCTCTCTCTCTATCTCTCTATCTCTGTCTTCACTCTTTCCAATGCACTCGAGTTTTCCCTCGTGACTCTTATCCGTAGTGTCGTAAAGGTCGCCTCATCGTGACGAATCGACCAATGCACACACGTAAGACACAAAATAAGTGTTTGTCTCCTTTTCTACAAATTGGACGAGTAATAATAATTTTCTTTTCTTCTTTTCGCTGATCGAAGAAACAAGACTTCTCTCTTATCGTGTCGTTGTTTTTCTTTTTTCTTTTTTTTTTTTTTTTTTTTTTTTTATGAAAATGAAGATTTCGTCGACCAAAAAGAAGGAAAGAAGAAAGGAAAATTATGAACGAACGCTGAACTATGATAGAAATTCAATGAATACTTTTAACACGAGAAACATTGTTCGATTAGTCGTCGATGTTATTAAATTAAATTAAATTAAATTAAATTAAATTAAAAAAGAAAAAAATGAATCATAAAGGAAGAAGAAGAATATTGTTATAAAAAGTACGTTCGGATTTCTCTCGTCCTCGGTTGATCCTTCGAAAAAAAATTTTCGCGAGTAAAACGGTGATCCTTGCTTTCCGTTATGAAAGAAAAAGAAAGTATATATTGGAAATTCGTAATTATATAATTATTATTAATATAATTAAAAAGAAAGTATGAAATATGATGGGAAATTAAACGTAATAACTATTCCTAACGTTCCGCCCGACTCGTGATAAATTTTTAATTACGATAAGACAATGAAAAGAGAAAGATAGAAATGAAGGAAGTAAGGAAGGAAGGAAGGAAGGAAACAAAAAACAGAAAACAAATTACAAAAAACAGGAAAAACACAAGAGAAAGTAAATAATAACCCAAGTTCACGTTTGTCTCGTTCTTGTTAACTTTAGAAAACGTACGAGTTGAAAAAGCGAAGAAAAAGAGAAAGAGAATAAGAGAAGGTGAAAGAAGAAGAGGAGGAGGAAAAGAAGAAGAAAAAGAAGAGGAAGAAGAAGAAGAAGAAGAAAGAAAAAAAGATAAAAGGGATGTACAAAAGAGAGACTAAAAATGTGAAGGAAGACATGTGCGATGGGTGAAGTTCAAAGATCGAAGGGACGTTACGAAGGGCAAGGACGTGCAAGTTACAGAAGTCAGTGCTGGAAGGGAACATCAAAAGGATGATACTTTATTTCCTTCGAGAAGAAAGGTCTCTCGATCGATCGTAAGGGGCCATCACCCACCTCGACCCCCACCCTCACCCCCACCCATACCAACGTTTCATTCGTTTAAACGTTCCAAGAATCTTCGCCGACCACCCACCCACCCACAACAACCACATCCACACACTCACAATCACCACATCCCAGGTCTCTCAGCACCGGTGTAAGAAGACTCGAGCCAATTAGGAGCAAAGCATCTCGAGACGTGAACGAAAAGGTGCGAAAAACGGGAGGGACAACAAAAAAAGGGAACGCTCCTAAGGGAAAGTCTATTCGGATAGAGAGAAAAGGGGGTGAAAAAAAGGGAAAAGAAAGAAAAAGAGAGAGAGAGAGAGAGAGAGATAAGACGTGGGATCGTTTGAAGAAATGGCCGCTGGTAAGTATGAACGAACAATTACGAGTTAGAGTAATTAGGAGTATACATTGGTTAGGAGAATGAAGCTCGTACAAATTTATCATTAGCTTTATAATTAATTTCATTAGATTTTTGTATCGTTCGACGTGCGTACCTGAACGATGGTTTAATATCATACCTTTGGTATATAACTGTATCTACGGTTATTTTTTTTTCTTTTTCATTTTTTTTTTTTTTTTTTTTTTTTTTTTTTTAATAATTCCTCGTAATAATAATTTATTTTTTTTCTCAGTCTCTTTGAAATTAAAAAAAAAAAATATATATATATATTTATAAATATATATTATACATATTTAAATATATAAAAATTATATATATATATAAAATAGTTCGTGTGGAACAATAGTACCTGGCTGATTCTAATAACGAATTATTCTATTGTTCTCTCTCTCTCTCTCTCTCTCTCTCTCTCTCTTTTCCTTCTCTCTTTCTCTCGTGACCTTTTAAATCTGCTCTTAGCGCTTGTAGTTTTACAATTTAACAAAAAAAAAGAAGGCAAAGAGAATAAAAAAAAAAAGAAAGAAAAGAAGAGAGAAAAAGAATTAACCTGGAATGTCTCGAAAAAATAGAAAGGCGTAGAGGGGGCGGGGGTAAATTCATTTTTCAAACGATCCAGCAACTCCTTCGAATTCGCCTTTTTATTTGATAGTGAGAAATTTATTCTCTTAATTATACCGGTATAACCGTACTATAACTTTTTGTTTTAATTATTTATCTTTTTTCTCTTTTTTTTTTTTTTTTTTTTTTTTTTGTTAAATACAGATTTTTAACCGTTTCTAACTCAATATTTTTCTTTTTACTTTTTACGTTTAAGAAAAAGATTAAAAAAAAAAAGAACAAAAATGTCGGTATAATCCAAAAGCTTCGTTGTATAAATTATATCAGTTTATAATTTTGTAGCAATTATATAGTTCCATATAAAATTTTTTTTTTTTTTGAAAATCACGATCGAATTACTTGTTTATAAAAAAAAAAAAAAAAAATATTATTAATTAATACGAAAGTTATCGTACGTTATATCGACAGATAAAAATCGATTTATTATACATTTTCTTTTCGTCATCATTGATTTAACTTTCCATTGTTAATTTGAATTCGCGAAAAAAATTAATTCTCCGTTGTACGAATTAGCGATTAATTTATTTAATAATAATAAATATATATTTAATAAATTATATAATATTACATATATATATATATATATTATATAAAATAAATAAATAAAAGAAGAAAAATGATTAATAGATAAATCCAAAAAATTAATAAAATAAAAAAAAAGAGAGGGAGAGAGAGAGAGAAGAAAAAGAACAAAACGAGATGAGAATGAAACGAGATGGTAATGAACGATTGATAAGCTTGAAGATTCAACGAGAGATTTCCTTCATTTCTTTTTCTTTCTTTCTTTCTTTCTTTCAGAAACAAATTTACGAACGAACATTGGCAACGGACGTGACGTTACTCTAGCCGGGGATAACGTTAGAAAATTCTAAATAATATAGAAACAAATTAGCTCGTTTATTTTGGATAACCTAGGGATATTTTATATCCTCGAGTAGATAGATATCTAGATAGATATACAGCCCTAGGGTACTTTTGGAAAACATATACTTAATGCATGTCGAGCCTCTCAGAGTTCGTACTAACACACACACACATATATATATATATAAGATACGTAAAGGATAGTTGTTCGATCGAAGGAAAAACGCTTATCGCTTTTCCTTCGGCGAAGAATCGGTCAAAAGTAATGTACTAAAAACAGGAACACGGTGAATTAAACATTTAAAACTACTATTGAGTCTCCCGTCGCTCGTACGAATGAAATTGGAACAGAATGTGTATTTATGTGTGTGCGAATGTGTGTGAATGTGTTAAAAAGAGAGGAAGTAAAAGATGGAGTACAGTATCCGAGCTCCTTTTCTCCGTAGAAAGAAGCTCTTATCGTGTTATCGACCTTCCAATATATGTACATCATATGTACACGATAATATACCCTTTTGATCCTATCGTTAAAGAGAAAATTTCTATGAAAAGAAACATTATGAAATTAATATACTCGAGTGCAATAATACTTTTTACGTAATACATTAAATATGTGTATATATATTCATATTTTTTTTTTTTTTTTTTTTTTTTTTTTTTTTTTTTTAAATAGTGATATATCTTTAGTGAAATGAATGATTCATATCGATTAAATTATGAATTTAACTTTGGAACTTTATATTTAATTTATCATCGAAATATATTTTAATTTATTCATTTATTCGTTCATTGAATTACCGATAAGTATCTCATTCATTACAATATATATATATATAAATAAATATAATTATAAATATATATTGATTACTTTGAGAAGGATACTTATTTAAACAAAACAAAAAAGAAAGTATAATAAATGATATCGATGAGTAAGATACGTGTGCAAAAACAAATATTATTTTCTCACTATTATAATTTATTATTACAAGTTGTAATAATAAATATTGATTGTTATATTGATAAAAATTATTATATAATAATATATAATATAAAATATATAATAATATATATTATATAAACCAATTATTATAATATAATATATTATATAATTATTATAATATAATTGTTATATCGGCGAATTATAATAATAAATATATTATATATATATGTATATATATATATATATATATATATATATATATGTAGGTATATATTTAAATGAAAATTTTTAATTGCCCCCGTCGATAAAAAGAAAAAAGGGGAATAAAAGTCTAAATTAATTGAACGTAATTAAAAAGTAATTTCAGTTCGGGAGCCACCAGGATGCAAGTACTGTATCCCGTTGTTAACATTTCTGATCGATACGGCCATTTTCTCGCGCTTTAACGTCAGCCTTAGTTGATTGTTGTCGGAATGAAATTATTGCCACTTTAGCGAAGAACCTCTCGGTCGAATGAAAGCCTTCGGGGAAAAAAGGCTTGGATGGAAAGAATTCTTTTGTCATAGAGAGAGAGAGAGAGAGAGAGAGAGAGAGAGAGAGAGAGAGAGAGAGAGAGATCGCTCGTAGTCCTGCGGTTTCACGCAGGAAGCGTGAATTGAGAACTCGACCTTAATATTTTCAACGTCATCAAATATACGTTCAAAAATGTTCCTCCCTTTTTTTCCCTCTCTCTTCGATTATCATCCGCATGTGTACTTATCATTTTTCTTTCTTTCTTTTTTTTTTTTTTGTAAAAATGTAAAAGTTCATTAAAAAAAAAGAGAGAGAGAGAGAGAGAGAGAAGAAAGAAAACGAAAAAAAAAAGAACATTCGCCTATTTGTTCTCATAATTCCAATGAAAATGAAAATATAATATCAAAGATTATCATTGATGTATGGAAAATGATTTTGTTTATACGTATTTTATTTATCGACACGATTTCTCGTATATCGATAGAAAAAAAAAACAACAATAATAATAATAATAATAATAATAATAATAATAATTATTATTATAATTATAAATTAAAATGTGTTACAACAAACGATATACGTAATAATAAATAAACGAATTGACGAATGGATAAAATGAAAAATAATATACCTAGACGACGCACGTTACGTTAAAATCATGTTTGTAAATTTATCGACATCGTCGTTGCATTGAATGAAAGAAAAAGAAAAAAGAAAGAAAGGAGGAAAGGAGGAAAGGAGGGAAAACGAATCACACGTCACAAATCGTTTATTTATTTTCATTTTACGAACTGTATACTTCGTTATTTACCCCTGGCAAACCCCGAAGCGTTTGCAAACAAGAAGTTTACGCGCGTCTATAACATAGAAGATGGAGGCGTCGGACACAGTTCGTTGTTGTGTCCGGAGAAATTTTATTTCTTCTATTTTTTTTCCCCTCCCCCTTCTTCTATACCTCTACTTCTACTTCTACTTCATTCCTTCTTTCTATCGTCGTTCGCGGAATATAAAAGATCGACTAACTTTCTTTGATATCGCTATTATTACGCGAGTAAAAGAGAGATAGAGAGATAGAGAGTAAGAGAGACAGAGAGAGAGAGAGAGAGAGAGAGAAAGAGAGAGAAAGAGAGAATAAACGTGACCAATCAAGATTTAATATCCTAAATGTTTCAAGACTCCACATTATGGTCTCTTCTACTTGCAACAAATTTGAATACAAATGGAAATCAATGATCGAATCTCGCTTAGTAAATGCCGGGGAATAAGAACGAGCTCGAATAACTCCTCTTTGTTTCTTCAACGAGCCGAGATACCGTTCGTACAGGTCGTATCAAAAGTTCGTTGATCGTTTTTGTAAAGGAAAAAAGGATAAAAAAATCGTTTCCACTCCATTCTCGAGAGGCTTCTTTTAAAAAAAAAAAAAAAAAAAAAATCTCTCACACGCGCGCACACTCTTTTTCCTTCTACTTTTCGTTGAGATCGTTAAAAATTACGAGAGCAGATCGGCGGAAACCATTTTTATTTTCTTTTTTTTTTAATTTTTTTTTTTTTTTTTTTTTTTTTTTTTACGTACGATTCGAAAAAGAAATTGGCACTCGAAAAGTTTCGTTGAAAATAAGACGAAAAAAATAGAGGAAAAAGAAAAAAGTAATGGTTATAATTGATCTAATTGATCTCTCCCCCCCCCTCTCACTCTCTCTCTCTCTCTCTCTATCTCTATCTCTCTTTCATTTAATTTCATTTTATTTCATTTAAAGAAAGAAAAAAAATCTACGAGGAACGAAACTTTTGAGCCAACCTGTATATTTTTCTATCCCCTTCCCACTCGAAACTCCTCGAAACGTATTTTCTATTCTGAATGCGAATATTCCAATGATAAATCTCGACGAACAGTAAGAAAACGATTTGCACGTTCAATCTCGTCTACGAGCAAATAGGAAAACTTTTCGTGAAATTTTACTTCGACTTGCGATTTCCTTTGGCAAACGATACTCACGTTTCAAGTTGCGTGTTCCTCCCCCCGCCCACGTCCCAACCCACTCACCCCCCCCCACAACCCCACGACTCACGACCCACGTTTAAATCGTTCGCGAATTACTATACTTTTCGAATCAACTTCGTACGAGAAAGGAAAATAAGAGAACATGAAAAGGAAAAGGAAAGAGAAAATCAAAAAGAAAAGAGAAAGAAAGAAAGGAAAGAATTCGGAAAAATTCAAATTTATTGCTTTTTACCGATCGAATATCTTTTACTAGCGAGTAAGGAGTCTCTCGAATTTTTCCATTAATAAAAATTACTGATCAATGATTAAAAAAAAAAATAAAAATAAAAAAATAAAATAAAAAAGAAGAAAAGTAAATAAAAAGAAAAAAGAGATCAATCAAACTTCATCTTTCTTAAACCTTCTAAGCAATTAATCTTTTGTATCAGATTGTATTTCATCCCTTGCATGCTCGAAACGTTCTGAGAAAAAGTTAATTGAATTTTTTTTTTCGTTTATTTCTCTCCTTCTTTTTTCTTTTTCTTTTTTGAAATCACCCATAAACTTTTGATCGACTCTTTTATGCTATACCGATTTTCTCTCTCTCTCTCTCTCTCTCTCTCTCTCTCTCTCTCTCTCTCTCTTTCTCTCTCATATCTACTCGTAAAATTTCTAACACTTCTTAACCTGGAAAAGGAAAAAATTCTTCTCGTTTAAAAAAAAAAAATATCCAAATATTTTTCTAATCGATCCCACGTTGTACATACATACACACATACACATATAAAATCGACAGTGCAAGTTTTGTGAATAAAAAAAAAGGATTATCCTTTTTTCTTTTAAATACTTTTTTTTAAAGAAGATTTACGAAGGAAAATATCTTTCGGAAAACCTAAATCGCTTTGTATATATATATATATATATATATATATATATATATATATATATATATATATATTATGTATATAAACACACGCTCAATACAAGTACAGTCAATCCAACAAACATTTTCATATCATTCGCTTCTTTTTATCAAATAAACAATACAATATATATATATATATATATATATATATATATGCAGATATGTCTCTGCAGTTAACTAAAATCATTTTAACAAACTCTCAAACAACCATACGTTTGTGTTTTGCCGTCGAACAAAGTAGGAAAAGTACGATAGCGTTACGCCACGGCGTAGTAACTCGATTTTTTTCAACGAATAAAACGATCAAAACTTATTATAATGACGCGACGCGTACCGCGGTTGCACGGAATTCGTGCGAAATATAAACGAGAAGAAATAAAACTAAATAACTGAATAAATGAATGGTTGGATAGATAGATTTAAAAAAAAAAAAAAAAAAAAAAAGAAAAGAACAGAACGAGGACAAGAGAACACATTGCAAAAATATTTTCACAATTTATTGAAACGCGTTTTTTTTTTTTTTTTTTATAGAGACACGTTTTGGAGTGACGCGTTTTATAGAAATTTAAATAATTTTTATTCATTCATTTTTATTTTTCTGTTCTTTTTTTTTTTTTTTTTTTTGTAATTTTCCATTTTTCCTTCTTTTCCTTTTTTAATCGCACGTTACCTCGATGTCGTTTTATTTTATCGTTGGATCGCAAGAAGAACAAGTTGAATTAGTCTATGACGGAGAGAGAGAGAGAGAGAGAGAGAGACAGAGAGAGATAAAACTCAACCATTATCTCGTGTCAAAAACTTTCTATCCTTATCCATCGATAAATCTGTTAAATATCTTCCACGCGAGAAACTCGCGTGTGTTTCATTAATCATCAAGTACCAACCCCGCCAGCCCCGTCCCATCCCACCCCCCGAGTAAAATTCACATAACTTACTTATACTTGTTAGAGTTATTACGACGTACGACATACGTTTTACGGATACACGGTAATTCGTCGAAGTGGAAAGAATTAATAGATAAGCGTTAGAAGCAAGTATTATTCTTTGATGTCAACTAAGATGGAAAATTATTGAGAGACGAAAACGGGGAAAGGAGGGGAGGGGTGGGGAGGGGAGGGGGTGTACGCAGCTACTTCGTAAATGGTTTTTATAGAAAGGAAAGAATGAAAGGAAGAAAGAAATATATATATATATATATATATATATATATATATATATATATATATATATACGTAGAATAGAAAAATAAAATGGAACGAGAGAATCGCACGAAAACGTACGAGACGAACGTGAAAAAGAGTATTTCTTTGGCATAAAACTCGAGTTGGAAACTCGAAAGTGTACCTCACCTTTCTTACCATGGGAAACACCCTTTAAAATTCCTTTAAAATTCCAATAGGTTATATCCTCGTGTGACCGTGCCACGTTGATTTTGGCTGGCAAGAAGATAGAAAAAATAAAAAGAGAAAAGAAAAAAAGAAAGAAAGAAAGAAAAAATGAATGAATAAATAAATAAATAAATAAATAAACAAATAGAATTAAGAGACAACGACAAAAAAGAGTGAAAAGAAAACGAAAACGAAAACGAAAATGAAAATTAAAATGAAAATCAAAAGGAAATGGCAAAGAGGGAAAGCTGAGTGGTCTTCTCGTTTTCTTTTCGTGAAAAAAAAATAAACAAAATAAATAAATAAATAAATGAGAAAAAAAAACAATAAAAATGAACCAGTTTTTCAAGTCGCAATCCACAGTCTCGTACGTATCCATCTTTTAAGCTTTTATTAATGCCACGTAAGGGATATCCTTTTTGCGGGATATCTTAAAAACTTTTTTATTAGATTCGTTTGAAGCATAGAAAGTTCCATCCCTTATTATACGTATATAAAAGAAACGTGCATAAGTATATACATATGTATACGTATACTTAAGGTGGGTCTAAAAGAGTACTCAGACGATTTTTATTTATTTCTCTGATATTCTGAATATTCTTTCTTTTTCTTTTCCTTCTTCTTCCTTTTTCTATTTTAAATTGCACCGACTACAAGTCTAATTTGTATTCAAGATGCAAGGTTAATTAATAATAAAAAAAAAAAAAAAAAAAAGAAGAAAGAAAACGAAAAAAATTACAGAAATCTCGACGGAAGTCTAATCGATTTCTTCTTCTTCTTCTTCTTCTTCTTCTTTTTCGTTTTTTTTTTATTTTTTATTTTTTTTTTTTTTTTCAACGCTCGTAAAATTTTGTAGCTTATCCCGCGTACGCGACGGTTCGTACGCTCGTGGAAATAGATTTAAAAAAAGAAGGGAAAAAAAAAGGAAAAGAAAAGAAAAGAGATGAAAGAGAAAGTCGAACGGAAATAAACGGTACAAAGGTGGATGGGATAAATACAAAATGGACGAATAGAGAATTCTATTTACGAGCTAACATTGTTGTCGACTGACTTAACGTCAGCATCTAGAAAAATCCTGAAAGGCCAATGGAAATTTTCTCGGTACCTTTGCGACTTAGACATGGATATATATTCACGAATGGATAGTACGTTACAATCACCCACCCACCCCCATTCTCTAAAAGGTAGAATGACGATCGGAGTTGGGGGCGAGGGTGGGCGAGAACGTAAAGAAAATATTTCAAAGAAAACGTACGAATATTCCTCTACGTTTTCTCGCATTGGACACCGAGTTTGCTCTCTCTCTCTCTCTCTCTCTCTCTCTCTCTCTCTCTCTCTCTCTCTCTCTCTCTCGCTCTGTCCTTTACGAGTAAAACGTTCGTGAAATATATCTGGATAACATAATGCTCGTAGTGGAACTAGTTTATTCCCAAGAGAAACAGAGAGAGAGAGAGAGAGAGAGAGAGAGAAGAGAAAAAGAGTGTGAGAGAGTGAGAGAGAGAGAGAGAGAGAGAGAGAACATTTATTTTTACACTCAAATATCGATGTAACTTTAAAAAAGCAAACCCTTAATCCCGAATCGACATTAATAATTTTATCTTAACGTGAAATAATATTAACATAAGCGCATACGATGATATATGTATGTATTTTAAATGAAAAGAAAATACAAAAAGAGCGATTTAAAAAAAATAATAATAATAATAATAATAATAATAATAAAATTTTAATTGGATTTTAAATCGAAGACAACGATTAAATAAATGGATGAAATGCGAAGTAACGATTAAAAAAATACTATAAAGTATTGACTCGATTTTAAATTTGAGATAACGATTGGAAATTGAAAAAAGAAAAATAAAAAAAGAGAATATACGAAATGACATTTTTTTTTTTTTTTTTTAAATTAAGAGGATAGAAAAATATAATGAAACGAAGTGAAACAATACATAAAAATATAACGGGAACGCAGTAAAATTATATCAATACGAATAATAATAATGATACACTTGGATGCATATAAAGATAAAAGATAAGTGCATTCCAATATAAAATAGAAATTCAATTTGGCAAACGACGCTTATATATCATTTGTCCGTATGATCCAATAGAAATATAATAAATCGAATGCTTAGATGGTTCGTGCCAAATGTTTCTAGGTTGGTTTAAAATGTTTCTAGAACGGGCAAACAATTCTTAAATGGCATTAAATATTAATTCATTAATTTCTCGAGACGGTTCAAGCTAATTACTCATTATTATTATTATTATTATTATTATTATCATAATTATTTTCTTTTTTTTTTTTCCTTCAATACCTCAATTCGTAGTTTTACCATCGAAAAAAGAAAGAAAAGATTGACAGGAACAATAAACCCAACGAACGATTGTGGATTGGGATTTGGGTTTATTCTTTTATAAAATCGTTTAAAAAATAAATAAATAAATAAATAAAAGATACGAACCTTACGCCGACATTCCAGACGTGTCACTAGAAAATTCTATGAAATAGTTATCGTCGAAAACAATGGGGAGAAGTGTAGAAAAATTTCAAACGCTCGTTCGATAGGAAAAACTTTGAAAGACATTGTAAAAGGCGTTTGAAAAGGTTAGATCGAAACGATTTCGAGGCAATATAAATGAGGTTACTCTATCTCTCACTCTCATTTTCTCTCTCTCTCTCTCTCTCTCTCTCTTTCTCCCTTTGTTTCTCTCTCCCTTTGTCACTGTATCTCTCGCTTTCGA
Organism: Dolichovespula media; assembly: GCA_911387685.1. Classification (NCBI taxonomy): domain Eukaryota; kingdom Metazoa; phylum Arthropoda; class Insecta; order Hymenoptera; family Vespidae; genus Dolichovespula; species Dolichovespula media. The sequence goes on along the minus strand of OU426874.1, from coordinate 1,970,844 downwards.
ATGCAAATTAGCAAAGAAAGAGCGCACAAATGATCAGAGAGAAAGAGAGAGAGAAAGAGAGAGAGAGAGAGAGAAAAGATATAAGAAAGTAGATCGTAAAACTTAAGTCTTCGACGTTAATTTAAACCCTACTGGCACGAGATACTCACGAATATATATCCTTTAAATATATATATATATATATATATATATTTAAATTATAATATTCGTTTCTTTTCTATATTTCTACTTCTCTTATTATTATTTTTTTCTTTTTTTATTCTTTTTCTCTCGATCAATCCCAACGTAAAAACCCAGCCCCAAGGGATTATCTCCCCGAGCTTACTCTAATCGCTTTTCTTAAAGAACCCTACTAAACGCCTAAATCGTCAACTAATGTAAATTACGTTTCATTACGTTTCTACGACTTTGAAATATAATCGATGAACGGACTAAAATATAATATATGATATATATATATATATATATATATATATATATATATATATATATATATTATACGTTATATACGTGCATAGTATATAATATATAATATACTTGCGTAATAGATAAATACAATATATGATATACAATCTAACTATTATTATTATTATATTATTATAAATATGATATATGATATACGTTATATAGGTGCATAGTATCAAATGTAGTGTATAATGTTTTATTAAAAAAAAACAAGAGAGAGAGAGAAAGAGAAAGAGAAAAAAAGAAAGACAGACAGGGATAGAGAGAGAGAGAGAGAAAATGTGTACATACGTGCAACACATACGAAGCTTATATACACCCAACTGATTATATATATATATATATATATATATATATATATATATGTATGTACCAACGATTCACGTATTTATATATTTATAGATAAGTCTCTTTGTACGTCTATCCGTTAGAGTTGGGTAGTTTAGATAAGAATCGCAAATATTCGGTTAGAGTACAACCCCATCAGCAGTTTGACTAATGTTACCGATTTGGCGTGCGCCCGGATTTTTACGTGTATATCTTCTGAGATCGTTGGGGATAAGGCACGGGTGGTAGTTGTGTCCCAAGATGCAAAAATGCATCGACCTTCGTCACGGTGCATACGAAAATAAAGTAGTACTTGGATTTTTTTATTATATCGGCAAGTTTGAAACTTTAGTTACGCTCGTTCGTGCATAAATCGTCAAGATTTTATCGTCATTAGACAGAGTAGGAGTAAGAAGAAGAAGAAGAAGAAGAAGAAGAAGAAGAAGGAAAAAAAAAAAGAAAAGAAAGAAAAAGACAGAAAAGAAAGAAATAAAAATCGATTGTATCGAGGCGAGCTTTAATGCATTAAGAACACGTCTCCAACGAGTTTAACGTAAGATTATTCGATTAGTCGAATGAGATTGATTTTATTTTTTCTTTTCTTGATCGTTTTTTTTTTTCATTTTTTTTTTTTTTTTTTATTCTCTTCTTACTATTTTTTCTTTTGCTCCTTTCATTTCGTTATCTAATCCGATGACCAGTCGTAATTTTTTCTTTTTTTTTTTCTTTTTCTTTTTTACATACACGGGATAAAATTTTTATCGGATATTATCATTGACCGCCACGACGTGAGTTAGTTTCAAACGAATTATACAGATACTGGAAAGTTTTCAGGCAAAATTCCAACGATTAACTTTCCAACGAAATGACGTTAACTTTTTCGCGACTGAGGTAATAATAATAGGGACGGTCATATAACACGATAGTCGTTTAAACTAAATTTAACTTTACGACAATAATAACGTATTAGAAGATATATATATATATATATATATGTATATATATATAAAGAGAGAGAAAATTTATTACACTCTTGCATGTAATACAAGCTGGAGACAATTTTTTTTCACCCCATATATATATATATATATATATATATATATATATTGGGAATATAGATTAAGAATATTAGAATTATATATGTTACATTGATTCTATAGAAAATCCTATAGAATATATTCCATTCTCTATAGGAATTATTTTCTATGGAGTGTGTTCTAAAAAAAAAAAAAATTCATTTCATCAAAATTCATTTTCTTCGTACGCTGAGATCTAAAAAATTGAATTAAAGGAGAAAACAATGGAGGAGGACGCGATCACAATTGGAATATAATTGTAGTCCTTTCGACGAAGTTTAATTGACGAGAGAGAGAGAGAGAGAGAGAGAGAGAGAGAGAGAGAGAGAGAGAGAAAAGATAAAGAAAGAAAGAAACTTCGTTAAAAGAACAAACTTACAATGATAAAAATTTGGTCTTCTGGATTGATCAAACAAAAAGAAATTATTCCTTTCAAACCATATCATTAAAATAATAATCTCGAAACGGACGACGAGTAATTGAAATGTCACGATAATTTCCCTTAAACAAGAAAAACAAAGAAGTTTTAACTTGTTGTTGGTTAAAGGAAGAGAAAAGACAAAAGAAAAAAAGGAGAAGAGTACAAAAAAACACGAAAAAGAAAAGAAGAAAAAAAGAACGAGCGATATCAAGTATCTTCTTGCGATAAAATTTGATCGTGTCGTAAAATGATGATAATAAAAAAAAAAAAAGGAGAAGAGAGAGAGGAAGAGAAAGAGAGAGAGAGAGAGAGAGGAGATTCCTTAAATCCTGGAAAATGTCAATTTTTTAAAAACAGAAAATTCGAAAATATTTTCTCAATTATTCGACGAATTATTCACATAGTTACATCGAATCGATATTACGATTATTCCAACGAATCGATAGAATTAATTCTCTCCGATATGAGCGAGAATTAAAGACGCGGAATTACCTATATATATATATATATATATATATACATATATATAAAACGGATACATAAATATATCGTAGTATACTGTTATATACACGTGTGTATAAATAACTTAAAAATATATATATATATATATATATACATGTAGGTATATATATTCTTCGAAGAAAAGTGCTCTCGAAAGAAACTTTACAGGCTAACTTTTCAAAACCGTTGTGCCGAAATACAAAGAAACACCATAGGGTTTTAGAATGGGAAGAGGAGGAGGAGGAGGAGGAAAGAAGAAAAGAAAAGAAAAAAAAAAGAAGTAGAAGTAGAAGTGGAAGAGAAAGAAGTTAGAGAGAAAATTTCTCTCTTTTTTTTTTTTTTTCTTTTTTTTTTATCCGGTAAGCTTTCACAAATTTTTAACCTGTCGAGGTAGTCAATGTCGACGGCGGTCGCTGCATCGGAAAATAGGCTCTTAAACAAAAAAGATGGAAGATCGTTCGATATATATATATATATATATATATATATATATATACATATATATATTATATTTTATATATATATATATACACCCGTGAAATTCCATTTCGCATCGCGACACCCTTGGTGAAGGTGCAACGACCCTCATTCCTGCAGTTGGCAGTGATGCGAACGCGTCGTCAATTTACACTTCCTCCCCTCCCCCCTCCTTCGCACAATCCAAATTCGTTTTTGTCTCTCGTTCTATCTCCATCTCCCTCACCCCACCCCCACCCCATCACTCTTTCCATTTTTCTTTTTTTTTTTTTTTACGATCTTGACAAATCGCTTATCAATTGAACTTGTTAACCCGATTCAACGACGAATTAACGCGAAGTGTGCCATGATTTTTTTGAATTGAAATGTATTAACCTCTATTTTTTATTTCTTCTTCTTCTTCTTCTTCTTCTTCTCTCTCTCTCTCTCTCTCTCTCTCTCTCTCTCTCTCTCTCTCTCATAAATTTACACATCTTCGCATAACGAAATTAGCGTTAAATTGATTCCAATGTTTGTCGATTTATGGTTGAGTAGATAATGGCAATTTAGAAACAAACTGAAACTCCTCTGTTCTCGATGAAAGAGAGAGAAATAAAGAGAGAGAAAGAGAGAGAGAGAGAGAGAATATTCCTGTAATCTTTGATCTTCGAAGAACACCTATTAATAATAATAATTCAAATAGAGAACCGGATTATTAAATACTATTGTTAAGTGACCGTCAATTATATAATGATCATTGATTAATGATCATTGACGTAGAGTTACGTACGGTTTCAATTTGGCCGTTGAATAATTGATAGGAAATTATAGGAACAATTCGGGTGTTCGGATGCTTCGTGATTAGAAACAAATCGTGAACTACGACGACCCTTTATCAACGATTTATCTATCCTTAGGATTCATACCGATATTGATAAAATATTACACGTACGTGATCGGTGATAAGCGATAAAACTTATATGTGACAAACGACAATATATAAACCAATGTACATCGAATTACAATACATTTGTTTGTATATCGTCGTATATTATTTGTTTGCATTTTGTTGAGAGAGAGAGAGAGAGAGAGGAAAAAAATTGATAATTATATGCAATACTTTGTTCTACCCGGTGACTTTTGCATGAATTTTATTATTTAAAAAAAAAAAAAAAAAAAAAAAAGAAAGAAAAAGTTTTTGTCGAACATACTTTTCATTTTGTAATTCGTCGATCATTAAATCAATACAAATGGATCGAATTAAATATCAATTTGTTTTAAATAAAATATTAGTAAAATTTTAATGATGTGTATTGTGCGAGACGTCAGTGATATTTTCTTTTATATTTCATATTTGAACTTTGTCGATCGATTTTATTCGCATTTTTATAATATGCATACTTTTTTTAACACGTATTACGTAAGTTTCTTTTATTTATTCTTTTCTCTCTCTCTCTCTCTCTCTTTCTCTCTCTCTCTCTCTCTTTTTTGATATTTTTCAAAGAAGAGTCAGTTAATTCTGGAAGGAAGAAATTTACTCGGCAATTCGTGGTGTATGTATGTAATTAACAAGGTGGTAGTTACCTAACGAAATTGACCCTTGAACTTAGGTCAAAAGTCTCCTCGAGCGGTCCAGCCATATCATTTCGTCAGTGAATTTTTATCTCCCGTTTAAAACAAGTACCGTGCAGAGGCGAGTTTTTCTTTTTCTGTTTTCTTTTTTTTTTTTTGTTTTGCGTTTTTCCTTTTTCCCTTTTTTTTTGAGATATACCGTGAAAAAAACACTCGAGAATGTATACTTTTATAATTTGAAGTATATCATCCTAACGTTTTAATTTCATACGTATATTTGGTCTCGCCACTTGGAGAGAAATTATTTTCTATTATTTTACAAATAATTAAATAAAGAGAGAAATACATAAATAAATATAAATATATATATATATATATTTATAGTTTTGTATATTGTTTTTATTATTTACACCATAGTATTTTTAATCATAAAGCACATGTGTATACACATGCATACAGTTAAAATAATATATGTTATACTATATTATTTATATATTTATAATACAATCTTTACAATTATTATAAATAAATAAATAAATAAATATATATATATATATATAAACATGTTCTTTATATCAAGATATACTCCAACAAAAATTCTTAATTGATCAATCACCCAGGAAAATTAGGGGGATTTAGCTGGAGGCATATCAAGAAGCACATGAGAGCCAATTACTAAAGCGAAGAGAGAGAGAGAGAGAGAGAGAGAGAGAGAGAGAGAGAGAGAGAGAGAGAGAGAGAGAGAGAGAGAGAGAGAGAGAGAGAGAGAGAGAGAGAGAGAGAGAGAGAGAGAGAGAGAGGATAATTAACATCTTTGATGCCATCCACCGAAATTACTTGCTCGCTTAAACGATCCTATGTACATATATATATATATATATATATATATATATATATATATATATATATATATATATATAGAAATATAAGAGAAGATCCTTTTAAGTTCGTTCAATGTGAAAGTATTATGAAAAATTTAATTAATTAATTTATTAATTTATAATAATAATACAAAGTACCAAACGTATTTTCACTTCGTTATACGATCTTAAACTTTAATAATTTCCAATTCAGGTATCGCATGATGCCCGATGAGTAATGATGTTTACCTGACGCTAACACGCTCGGTAAATATCCAATCATGCTCTATGCTTCCGGTTTTGTCATCCCTACCAATTAATTTCCCTTCCCCACCCACCCACCCCCACTCTGACAAAGTTATCACGTAAATTTCACGAGAGATAACACGTAGGCTTCATCAGATCAGAAGAAAACGAGAAGAATAAAAAAGAAACATGGAAGAAAAGCGAAAAAAGAATAAAAGAAAAAAAAATAAAAATAGACAAATAAATAAATAATAATAATAATAATAATAATAATAATAATAATAATAATAAAAAGCGAATATTTTTAAGCGAAGAAACAAAAAGAAAACGGAAAATATTGAAAGGCGTAACTAATCTGAATTATCAACGAACAGAATACTGTTACTCGATAAGAATATATTATGCAAATTATAAATCAAATTTATTTAATATACGCGACTGTACATATATGTATGTATGTACGTATAAAAGTATGTACGTACGTATAAATACTAAACGATAGAAAGAGACAGAGAGACAGAGAGAGAGAGAGAGACACGTGACGTCCAATATCGTTTCGAATTTATAATACATGTCTCGATATTCTTATCGAATATTAATGATACCTATCCAATCGAATAATAATAATAATAATAATAATAATAATAATAATAATAATAATAATAATAATAATAATAATAACAATTACCGATACTCCCGTGGAATGATTATTTGAAACGTTTTACGATCATCCTTCGTTTTCTAACCAATCGAAAGGATTAAAATTCCATCTCCTCTCTCTCTCTCTCTCTCTCTCTCTCTCTCTCTCTATCTATCTCTATCTCTGTACTCATTGCAATCGTATCTGTAGTAAAGAAAAAAAAAAAAAAAAAAAAAGGAAGAAAAAGAAAAGGGAAGAGAAGAAAAGGAAGAAAAAAAAATGGGGTTAAAAGGATGCCGGAACGTAAAAGCTCGTGGCGATTTAACGAATTTATTTCGGGATGCATAATTGGATTTACTTATACTATGCTAACGAAAGCTTGATTCCTTTCTCTCTTACTCTCTCTCTCTATCTCTCTCTCTCTCTCTCTCTCTCTCTCTCTCTCTCTCTCTCTCTCTCTCTCTCTCTCTCTCTCTCTCTCTCTCTCTCTCTCTTTCTCCCTATCTATCTATCTATCTATTTATCTATTTATCTATCTATCTATCTATCTATCTATTCCTCTTTCTCTTTAAAATTAGTATAAACAAGTATTTATCTGTCTATCTATCAATCTATCTATCCAATCGGACATCGTAACAAATTAATTTCCCAACGAAAGTTTTATTTGCAAACTAAATAAATAATAAAATTCAATCCTTGAGTCTTGATTTCCGATTTAAAAAAAGAAAGAAAGTAAGAAGGATACAAAAAAAAAAAAAAGAAGTAAAAAAAAAGTGGGAAAACAAATTGAACGCGTTGTAATACGAGGTCGAGGTAACAGAAATGAAATTGACTATGGCGTTAGATCGATTCGTTTCGATTAATTCGATATCTATCTACCCCTACAGCAGATCTTGCAGTATATCGAATCGCGAGAGGAGCAAACTGATTATCGGTTTAACGAACGAACGAACGAACGAACGAACGAACGAACGAACGAACGAACGAACGAAAAAAAGAAAGCGAGAGGAAGGAAAGAAGAAAAAAAAATGGAAAAAGAAGAAAAAACAAAAAAGAATAAATTGGACGCTTCAAGGAACGAAAGATATCGGAAGAAAATTGACTTTGGTTAATATAGTATTCGTATTCAAATAGTTTCGATATCTATGAATCTGCATTTTGTCGACCAGAGAGAGAGAGAGAGAGAGAGAGAGAGAGAGAGAGAGAGAGAGAGAGAGAGAGAAACATGGCTAAACTCGCGAAAGGAAAGAATATACATACATACATACATACATGCATACATACATACATACATATATAAGCTGAGACATCTTAGGTATAGTTCGCAGGAACGTAAAACCAAGGAGCCTCTACCTTCGAACTGGTTCGTTTAGCACTTCAACTTTCTTAATTCTGTAAGAGGATCAAAAGTTCATCCTTGAACGTTAAAACTTTGTTCCTTAGTTCGTTCGTTCGTTCGTTCGTATGTTCGTACATCCGTTCGAGAGTTCATTCCTCTTGTAAAAAGTTATAAAAATCATCGAGATAAATAAAATCGTTCGCGGGTTACACAGAAGAATTTTCTCTCTCTCTCTCTCTCTCTCTCTCTCTCTCTCTCTCTCTCTCTCTCTCTTTCTCTCTCTTTGAAAATCCAATAAAAATAATACCGATTGGCGTGAAAGAGCAAAAAATAAAAAATAAAATAAAATAAATAAAAGGGAAAAGAAAAAAGAAACTTATCGACGGGGTATTTATATTTTTCTTTTCTCTTCTCTTCTCTTCTCTTCTTTTCATTTTCTTTTTCTTTCTTCTTTCTCCGATTGATACATCCAAGTATCATTCATATAATATTTCCATAACCACCGGAGAAATGTTTTTAATGGTGTCCAACTAGGAAACAGTGGATGTAGCTAAAAGGACGTCGGCCAATGCATATTCATGGAGGCAACACGTAATTCAATTCTAGAGACCGTACACAGCACGACATCAGTAACGGCCACGCTACTACTAATTATTCCACCCCCTGGATATTTTGTACCTACGTGTGACTTCTTTCTATTTTTTTTTTTCTTCTTTTCTTTTTTCTTTTTTTTTTTTTTGTTCCTTTATTTTCTCGTTTTATTTCATTTCAATCGGACGCGGATTAAAGGGTAAAAAAAGAAAAAGAAAATAAAAGTAAATAAATTAAACGCGCTCGGAACGAAGGATACCCACATCAAATAACAATTAACAATGATAACAGTTAATATAAAACGATTCTTTTGATCTTCTTATCTCGTCGATTCTTATTTCGTTTCTATGTCGTTTCGCTTGGTTCGTCCCTTTTCTTCTTGTTTCATTTTTTTTCTTTTCTTCTTCTTCTTCTTCTTCTTCTTTTTTTTTTTGTTTTTTTTTTTTTTTCTTTACATTTTATACGCGCGATGCACCAGGAGCTTCACCGATTCTCTATCAATTATTCAACGGTGATCTCGCGACGTCGAAAGCCAAAGAGTATTGTGCGAAACCACAGCACGTAGTTCGAATACATATGTATATATATATATATATAGAGAGAGATACGACACAAATGTATGTATGTATATACGGTGTTTGTGGTATTGTGTATTCCATTATTCGAAAGTTAGTTTACCGAACGCGTTATGGAAAAAGGGCTAAAGGAATATATATAATAAGCAAGAAAGAGTTAAGAGAGGTTATAACATCTTTTCGTTCTCCGTCCACTTCTTCTTCTTCTTCTTTAATGTTTTTTTTATTTTTTTTATTTTTTTTTTATTTACACACGTTCGTTAACGAGACAAGTCTCGAGAGGCGCTCGTTAACTAGCGAAGTCAAAGTCGATAACAAATCCTACGGATTCTATCGATCTCGAGAGTAATCGATCTCGTTCGTTGAGCGAACTGAATTTTTCTCGGCGAACGAACTAACGAACTAACGACAAAGAAAATAAATAAATAAATAAATAAGAATAAAGAAAAGAAAAGAGACCAACGAGAGAAGAAGAAGAGGACTATTTTTACGAACGATTCGTAATTTCGTACATCATAAAAATAATGATGATGATGATGATAATAATAATAATAATAATAATAATAATAATAATAATAATAATAATAATAATAATAATAATAATAATAATAATAATAATAATAAATCATAATAATAATATTATGATTATAAAAATCATTTATGTGATTACATAAATATTAATAAATAATAATAATAATAATAATAATAATCGATCGATCATCAAAATATCCGAACGTTCGGTACTACCATCAAACGTAAAAAAAAAAAAAAAGAAAAAAAAAAAAAAACACCAAAAAGACATTAATACCATAAGAACGCATTACGTTAATTGATAAATAATATACTGATAAGGATTACAAAATTCCCGACTATACGTATATTATTTTTACTTTACTTTATATCACTTTCGTTCCTCGTTAATCCCGACGATTTTGTCGACGATAAATCACACCCCACCCCATCAACCCCTTTTTAAAATGGTATTAACGATGTAAGGTCTTTCACGGAAGCGTCACCTCGTAAACGTGAGACCAAAATCAGAATCAGCCACACCCCGTGATAACACCATAAACGATTAATCCACTTAATCGCAATGGAAGCCGAGTAGTAGTGGTAGAGTAGTTAAGCCCTAGTAAGGGGTGGGTTTATTATTAACGTGGGGAAGAAATTCGACCTAGGGTTTCCTAGGTGTTTTTGGGAAGCCATACTCGTGGAACGGAACGTGGCCAGAGATATTTCACGATGGGATAGAAATTTGGCCGTGATTCTATTCGATTTCATCGATAACGCGGATGATAACACGCGAAAGACGATGCGAGTATTTCGAGGAGGGTGTAGTAGTGATGGGTGAATGGGTGTGGATGGTGAAGGTTGGGTGGTTGATGAAGTTTAAAGGAGGAGATGGAGGAGGTGAAGGGAATCTAAAATGAAGGTAAGGGGAAAGAGAACAGGGACAGGGGGGGACTGGGGGGTTGGGAAAGAGGTTGTGGTGGTGAGGGGTGTAAGGGAACTTATTTCGATGGAATGCTGACACGACGAGTCAGTTAGGTTAGGTTAATATGGGTTGTGACAATAGTCGACTCCTTGTACTCGGCCCTTTGTAATAATCGTATAATGGACGAACTCGAAAGTTAGTACACAGTTCTTGGCAATAACGAGCTAATGGCTTTCTATTGAGAATCTTCAAGGGAAAAAGAGAGACAGAGAGACAGAGACAAAGACATAGATAGAAATAGAGATGAACGAATGAAATGATGAAAACGATCGACGACGAATGGATCGCGTTAAGGATTGTTAAAGGAAAGAAATAAAGGAAATAAAATGGAAAATTGAGAAGGAAAGAAAAGAGAGAGAAAAAAGAAAAGAAAGAATTAATCCGGTTATTGGGTTGAGATAATGGTTAAGGGGTTAGTTGAGTACTAAACGGACAGACAGATAGACAGACAGACAGACAGACGCCAATTCTGTGTCTGACAACTACTAACAAAGGATGAGAGTGGTGAACGGAGAAGAGAGATAGAGAGAGAAAAAAAAATAAACGTTCTTCATACTTCACTAGGATGGTTTTTCTTTTCTTTTTTTTTTTTTTTTAGCGACAAATTATAAGAGACGCCGAGATATGATAATAAAGTAAAATTATGATGTAGTAGTACTTTCCGAAAGTCTACTACTTTGTTAATTTCGTGACGATTAGTTAATGATCGTTTGAAGTATAAGACGAGAAATATTATTTTAGTTTCATCTCGTTCAGTTTCGTTTCTTTACTTCGTTTTTGTAATTTTTGTATTTTTCTTCTTCTATTTACAGGCTCAGCGGTGGCGATGATAGGTGCAAATTTAAGATTCGGTATTGGTGCATCTGGTAACGTAACATCCAACACCACCAAAGTGTTTCAATGCCATCCTGGTGGTGTTGCCGAGGCCACCGTTATTTTTAGCCTTGGCGCCCTCGGGATGGGAGCAAATATAATACTTATGTCGCTGATATTAATCAAACGACAATTACGAAGGTATATTTGAGAAGGAAAAAAAAATTAAGACATTTTTTTTCCCCCTTTCTTTCTTAGTACAATTAAAAACGATTAAAAACTTTACTCGCGTGCGTGCGTCCGTGTATGTATGTATGTATGTATGTATGTATGTATGTATGTATGTATGTATGTATGTATGTTGCATGCATTTATGTATGTGTGTCTGCTGTGCAGGTATATATATATATATATATATATATATATATATATATATATATATATATATATATATATATATATATATAGGATGTCCCATTTATCTCAAAAAAATTAATATACCTCGTGAGAATACCTCGTGAATATATTGAAGAGAATATTCTTTGCAAATTCGTTCGATACGAAAGGGTATATCTTTCGTTTAATCTCTCTTTTTTGTTTTCATTGCAGGTCGAAATCGAATTCGAATTTATTAATTATTTTATTTTCTTTTTTTTTATAATTCTTATTTTTTATTTTTTCGCGAACGGAGCTATAAATCGTATTCGTTCTTCATTTCATTTCATTTCATTTCATTTTATTTTATTTTATTTTATTTTATTTATTTATTTTTTTTTTTATTATCACAGTTTGGACGGGATTTGATGATTACATTGAAACAACGCGCCACATGGGATGATTTATTATCGGAAAATATTATAAAATTATGAGTTTCCAAGAAAGTGTATAATCCTGTATCGCTGGTACCCAGGTATTAGGTTGTATTTCGTAAAGAATACGGGAAGGAAGGAGGAGAGAGGGGAGGGGAAACTTCTTACGAAATAAACTTCGTTTACTTGGCTCGTTAGTAATTTGAGAAACATATAAATGGAGAGAAGAAGTTAGGCTATTGTTTACGGCATGCAGTCGCCTAACAAGCCGGCAACCCACCCACGCTCGCGAGGCAATCAACCTATTTTCTATACTCTAATTAGGAACTCGCGAATTTTTTTTTTTTTTTTTTGATAATATATAATTAATTTATCATATTTTGTAATAACAAATTTGTTTCGCGTGATATCGTTTTATATCGAACTATATAAAAAAAAAAAAAGAAGGAAAAAAATTTATACGTATATGGCACCATCCATTTGTTGAAAGAGAATAAATTTGGCTTCTAAAAAGTACAAAAAGAAAAGAAGAAGAAAAAACAAAGATATCGACGTCATACTTAGTGACAAGAAAAAAAATCGGTAAACGAATTTCATTGGTCGATTCATTATCTCACGAGATATACACAAATTTGAGATAAATTGGGACACCTTACACAACATGTAATACCCGATACAATGGATACGTGTATAATTGCTTCAAGTATCTTTATGATTACGTGTATTTAACAATTGCATGTCTAAGACGCATTTATTATAAAAATTATATACAAATAAGATGATGTTCGATACGGAAAGTATGGATTGCCAATGAAACGAGGTTTTTTGTTTTTTATTTTTCTTCAGATGGTCCCAAGGATTATTGTTTCATCAAGCTATGGTGGATTGTGCTAGAGCCGCGATTTTATTACCTCTTGGATCGAGTATTTTAAATTGTCAACCGGTTAGCAAATGTTCCCTGGTCGAAACGGCCTTCCTACTGCTCGTAACGGTTTCAACGGTGAATATGCTTACAACTGTGTTAAATGACAGTCCAGTATTCCCTGAGAGCGACGAGGAAGCAGAGTTAACAGCTCCTTTACTCATGGACTCGCCGCAGGTGATAAAACAACTCTCGTATAATCATATTGAGTGTGATATTTTCATTGAAAAGAAATGATAAAGAACGAGGAAAGAGCAAACGTAAAAGAAAGATTGAAAAATTATTATTATTATTATTATTATTATTATTATTATTTTTCTTTCTTGCTTTTGAAAATCGATGCTGTACGATTAATTAATTAATAATCGTCACGATTAACAACATTAAAAGTAATCATTAGTCTGACCGTCTTGTCGAAAATTTAATCGGATTCTTACATACATTTTAACAGATTCAAAAGAAAGAAAGAAAGATAAGAAAAAAAAAAAGAAAAAAAGAAAAGGAGTGCTAATAACAATTTCTTAATGAGAACGGCCCAATTCTATCGATGAGAAAATTAATGAGGAATGTAATAATCGTTGCAAAAAAAAAATCGTAGTATGGAACAAGCATCGTTTATTTTTCATCTTGCGTATGCATCGATCCGGCTATTAACTGCCTAGTAAGAAAAAGAAATAAATAAATAAAAATAAAGAAAAAAAAAAAAAAATTCGATCGAACGTCGAAAGCGGTTTAACGCGTCAGACGAACGTTTCTTTTTTATCTGTTCCTATGTGTGTAATTTTTGGTTTGTTTTTGCAGTGCGTACTATTTGGTACATTTATGATATGGTTCGCCAGTATAACCATAAATCTTGGTCCGACGTTTCTAAGCGGTGCACTGGCAGCCAACACGGAAAGTGGACACAATGCACCGAGCTGTCCATTGGTCCATGGTCCCTTCCGTCACTACATTCTCAACGTTCTTTGGATCGTCATAAATATAATCTGTGTTGCACTAACGCTATTTCACTTACGAAAGCTACACAGAGACCTGACAAAAGCTAATGTAGAAGCGGTACGTTAACGTCTCCCCTCTCCTATCTCTCTCTCTCTCTTTCTCTCTTTCTCTCTCTCTCTCTCTCTCTCTCTCTCTCTCTTTCTGTCTATCTAACACTCTCTTTGATATTAATTTCGTCGGCGTTGTCACGAATAGAGAAAAAAGAAAGGAAAAAAAAAAAAGAAGGAAAAAGGAAAGAAAAAAGATAAAAAGAAAAATGTATAATGATTAATTAACCATCATCCATAATGAAATATATTTTTAGGTACGTGTAGCTGGCCTTGTTACTACATTGGTCAACGTCACTGGTGCTCACCAAAGAGGATCGAGTACCGTTCCTTGTGAAGATGACACGAACGATGCTCGAACTCCAGTGACGCCAAAAGTAAAATCAAATTAATTCCATAAAACTGCTATTTTTCTTTTTTTCTTTTTTTTTTCTTCTTCTTCTTCTTCTTCTTCTTCTTATTCTTATTCTTCTTCTGCTTTTTTTGAGACTTGGGATACCAAGACACGAATCTCTTTTCGGTCAACTCGTGGGAAGTAATGTGCCTCCGTTATAAGTTAAAAAAAAAGAAAAAAAAAAAAAGAATAAAGGTTCGACTTCACTGTTAATCTTCTAACGTTCGTTTTGTTATTAAAAATTCAAAAAAAAAAAAAAAAAAAAAAATAGAGAGAAAAGTAACAAAATAAAACAAACGCATTAAAAAAGAATAAATCACAAAATCCTTGATTTCGTAAATGGAACAAATTAATAAATCTTTATTTGTCGATCGAACGGATAAAAGCACTGCGATATTTTCGCAATGAAAATTCCAATCCCCACTATTTTTTGCGTTGCTGTATGATCGATTTGTTTGTTTGTTACAAAAAAAAAAAAAAAAAGAAAGAAAGAAGAAAGAAAAAATAACAACAATAATGAATAAATTAATCGATAAAATTCTTTACGATTCATAAACATGGCGTTTGGCAATTACGCAATACCAATATCTGACAATTTATATTTCAGAGAAGCAGTGCTCTAGAGGAGCACAGAAAGATGAGAAATTATTTGAGAAGAATGGAACGGGAGGGCGTCCAAAGGGTTAAAATGTTCCTGGTTATTACTGCGGCGTACGTGATATTTTGGGGACCATTATTTTTCGTCACGCTAGTGCACCATCCTATCATAGGGAACGCGCTTGGTTATGAGGTATAAAAAAAATATTATCTTCTCTCTTTTTTTCTTTCTTTCATTTTCTCTCTCTCTCTCTCTCTCTCTCTCTCTTCTTCTTCTTCTTCTTCTTCTTCTTCTTCTTCTTCTTCTTCTTTTCATTAAATTAAATTAAACTTTTGTAAGCTCAATAATTTTTTTTTCTTGCTTAAAAATAAATTATATACATATATATATATATATATATATATATATATATATATATATGTATATAATTTTATTATATTTATGTATATATTTTTTTTTAATATATATATATTTTGTTCAATATATATATATATATATTTTTTTGTTTAATATATATATATGTACACTGATTCTCCTCTTGATTTACGTAAAATTTTATGGTATACAGGTGTACTACATTTGCCTCGTTCAAAGTAAAACGAAGTTACCCCATAAACCGAAGGAGGGATCAGCGTATATAAATATGCTGTATTAATTTTTTTTTTCCCGACCAACTCTCCATCCCCATTTCCCCTCGTTTTAATATGAATCCCATAGGTATTCCATTAATGAATAACGAGACACTCTCCTTTACCTGAAGATATCGTGATCCTAATCCAACGCTCTGAGTCTAATGGCCTTAGATTCATCTTATCTTAATGTTTTAATTTTAAATGCGCGTAACGAAAGAACTTTAAAGTGCAACGTAGAAAAAGAATTTTTAAATGCACAAAGGTAAAGGGAATCCTTTAACCGAGAGTCGAACGAAATGCGTTGACTCTGTGCGGTTTTCTTTTTTTTTTTTTTTTTTTTTTTTTTTTTATTAAGCGAACAACAGCAAACGATAACGAAATTTCTTTTCCTTCCAATTTATCATAATAAATATATTTTGATAATTCGAAAGAGACAAAAAGAAAAAAAAAGATATTGGAATTAATTGAAAATTATTTTGTTTATAACGACACACACATATATATATATATATACACTTTTTAGAAAAATAATTCCTTCATACATAATATAAAAATTTTTTAAATATCATAGGTATGTGTGTGTGCATGTGACGAAACAAACACGTTTTCTAATATCTCGAATGACTTTAGACCACTTTCATAATCAAATAACCGACTCCAATTCTTGACTTAAATTCTTGACTTAAATTCCTGACTTAAATTCTTAACCTCAAAATTACATAACGTTACGTGCGTGCGTGCGTGCGTGTGTGTGTGTGTGTACAGGGTGAGACAATAACTTCGATCAACTCGAACATATTCGAATTTTTTTTTTTCGTAGAGATACACTAAAACAGTAATAATTTTTTTTTTTGTTTTTATAAGTTGACACGTAAAAGAGATATGAAGTTCAACTGTGCGTATGGTTTTTATTTCTATTTTTATTTTTATTTTTATTTTATTTTATTTTATTTATTTATTTCCTTTTTTTTTTTTAATAGAGAACGTCAAGCTGCATCGATCGTAATAAAAAAAGGAAAAAAAAAAAACATATACCGATTATTGTTTCATTTAAAGAATTTGTTTTCATCGATAAAAATTAATCTCTCATGAAAAAAAAAAAAAAAAAATATTCGTGAATACGTGCGGATACATTTTCTTCTTTTTTGTTTTTTTCCCCTATTAGGTCACCCTGCACATAGCTTATGTGCACGCCTTCGTCAATCCGGCCCTATTTTTGACATTACACCGAGGTCTAAGACAAGGAATGTCGGAAATCTGTTGTACCTGTTGCGAGAGTATAGCACGATGGATTTTAGGTAATACGGCAAATAATACCATCCAAAGTGTACAACCCCCGAGATATGAGCCGCCATTGAACGTACCATCGCCACCGGATCCACCCCTGGTACAGCCAATATCAACAGCCGCTTGTGACCTAACTGATATTGCACTTTTGAAACCACCTTTACCGCCTAACGCTAAACATCTAGTCGTCGTAAATATAATTTTATTTTTATATATCTATATTTAGTGTGTGTGTGTGTGTGTGTGTGTCAAATTTGTTTAATGATTCTATCCATTTTTTCAATTAAAAGAAAAAAAAAAGGAAAAAGTTCACTGATTTTTTTTTTTTTTTTTTTTTTATTTCAGTCTCGTTTTTCTATTTCCATTAATCAATTTTTAAATTAAAGAAAAAAGAAAGAACGCAAGAGTTTTCTTTTTGATTTCGTTTTTATATTTCCATTAAACATCGTCGATCGATCGATCAGGGAATATATATTTTGTGACATTTTTTTGTCGAGCCATGGGACGAACCAATTTATTTTTATTTTTTTTTTCTTCGCGTTAATCTTAACGTTCCAAAGAATTTTCGTGATTCTCGTACGATGGAGTTTATTTATTTATTTTTTTTTTAATCGATTCGAAGAGGTTCCACGAATATCGCGTAAATAATAATAATCGTTAAGAACGATAACGTGATAAACGGTACGGTGTTTATCGTTAATTTGATAATAGAAGCTTCTTTCATCTCGATAAAAAAAACTATCGAAATTTCTCTTCGATAAAACGAGCGAGATTTTTCCATATTTCGCGCGTGCACGTGTCCTTGAAAGTTTAACGAGCTCATTCAAAAAATAGGACAGGGGGAGAAACTAAACTATTTCTTATCTCCGAGCTTATCTCTAATATTTATAATAAAACGTTCGTTCGTTTTTTTTCTTCTTCTTTTAGTTAAATTAAAGGTCATTTTAAGATGCACTATAACGTTCGCAGGAGGATCAAGGGCCACCGGATCCTTGGAGTATAATTTCAAGGCCGAAAAGTACGTCGAGCCTTTACGAAGAGGAATTGTCGAGAAGACCGAGCCTCTTGTTACCACCCCCGCCACAACTCAATGATCTACAAATGACGATGAGTCCTACGAGCAGTGATCCACCCAGTGAATAAACCACTATATCAGATTTGTCATACGTGTATGTGAAAAAAAAAGGAAAAAAACTAAAACAAAAACGAAAAAAGACGATAAAAAAGAACTCAATTAATCAATGAAGACTATAAACAATCCATTGTTATCGTGAAAATGAACGATCTGTTCGTCCGCTGTGTATCCTCGTAAAAAAAAAAAAGAAAAGAAAAGGCCAATTAAATCTTTCTAATCGGATTAGAACGAAAGGGTGGTCATCGTCGTGGAAACATAATCGATTTAGGATATGTACCTTGAAATTACTTCGATGATATTGCACGAACGCTTAATTAACTCAAGAGTGAGAGTGAAAGAGAGAGAGAGGAGAAGAATAAAAAAAAAAAAAACACCCGGAAAGAATTATAGGTAATATAAACTCGTAGAAATTAGAAGTGGCACCCTCTACGATCGATCGATACACCGAAATGGGTACGAAACCGAGACGTAGAAATAAAATTCGTTCAATATAACTCTATAAATCGAGACGAATTTTCGTCAGTTCTAAAATAATCTTATTCGATGTTTACGAGTATATGTCTGTGTATGTGTGCGAATATAATTTATCAAAAATATCTAAGAGAAAGGATCTCGATGTACATCCCTACAGTTAGATATATACATAATATATACATATACGCACGCACATGCATATATGTGTGTGTGTGTGTGTGTGTGTGTGTGCGCGCAAAATATTTGCCAAAAAAAGAAAAAGAAAAAGAAAGAAAGAATAATTGTACGAAACATACGATGTCCATCTCTCGATGTTACATTCAACGAAAGAGTTTGTCGACGAAACTTTTTACTAACATTTTTTTATTCGCCTAAGATTAACACGGCAAAATAATTAATTAATTGAAAACGTCGAAGAGTCGCGAGATAGTTGACCGACGACGAATAAAAAATCAAATTGTAAATTGTAGACGGAGAAAAGGAATGGAAAAAAGTACGCTTATTATGATATTCACGTTTATCTTACCGAAGGATAGCACGACGTTTGTTTCTTATTTATTTATTTTTTTTTTTTTTCGAAAAGGAACAAAAAAGAAAAGGAAGGAAAAAAAACAACCTCCTGAGTCGAAGAATCTTATCATCTCTCGCAGATAAGATCGTACGCGATGCGACTTGTGCGTGACGATGTTCTGTTTTTCGTCTTCCATTTCCTTATTTTCTGTTCTTTTTTATTTTTAATTAGGAAAAAATTATTAAAAAAGGAAAAAAAAATGTGAGAATAGAAAAAAAGAAAAAGCAGAACACGGTGTAACGTAGACTAATAATATTAATATCGTACTAACTTAATGCTGATAAAAATGAAATAAAATGTAACTACGCGATACGGAATATCGAAAGTATTAATAATATAGTCTGTGTGTGTGTGTATATATATATATATATATATATATATATATATATATATATTATAAAAAATACAAATACATTATTGTAACTGATAGCTTTTATAATCTTCTCTATGAGCGTGCTATTGAATGTTAGATTGAATCTCTATCAGCCGATGTTACATTGCACAATGATATGTGTGTATGTGTATATATATATATATATATATTTACACATAAATAAATATATATATATATATATATATATATACACATATATACCTGTTGATCGATAATTTCGTACTATGTGTGTTTATGGTTTCACTCAATACATATTCCATAACATTTATTAGAATATTAGGTGATAGAATCGATAAGAAAAGAAAAACAGTATACATATATATAAAATAAATAAAAAAGAAGCGGCGTAACTATATGATCGCTACAATTTAACGAACTCTTTATCCTACTACTACTAATAATAATAATAATAATAACTATTACGCAAATTTAACGTATTCAGTAAAATAACAGACTGAACTTTTCATTGATAGATCTAACGAAAGAGTTTTTGACTTTGCTTTTACGTCATTTTATATGGAATAGATTCGTAAAACACAAAAAAATTACAAAAAAAAGAAAAAAAAAGATACAAGAACGTAACCCCTTTGTGTGTATATATATATGAAACGTAATTTAAACGAGAACTATCTCTGGATTAAATATTATATCTGAATGTATCTGTGATCGCTTATTTATTGTCCTAGCATCCTTAAACGGCAATGATAATAAAAAGAAGAAACAAAAACGAAAAAATAGAAAGGAGGCCATAACGAAATAAATGAAAAATAATCTATATGTCGATTATGTTAAAAGAAAAAAATGATAAAACTAATATGATATGTATCGATTATGTTAGAAAAAAATCTATGTCATAATATGTATCTATAGTTGAAAATTAACAATGATGATCCTATTATGTATACATATTTATCAACTGTATAAAATATATATATATATATAAAATTTATGGAATATAACAGGTATCTCTGTATGTATATGTGAACACACTGATAATGAACGATTCCGTTTTTTTAGGAAATAAGTATGTGTGTTTGTGTGTATATACATATAAACATATATATACATATACACACACACACCTACATATTTAAATATTATTTATGTGAAAAAAAAGACAAAAAAAAGAAAACAAAACAACCTATCAATCCTATCCCTCGCATTAATACCTTCCTCAAATTTTCTGTTTATAGTTTTTGATTTTTTCAAATGTGCATGTATTATTTTACGGTAGAAAATTACGAGAAAAAATTATAATCAATTGAAAGGATTCAAATGTCATCTGCGAGAAACATTTCCGAAATAAGAAGTCGAATTTTAATGCTTAACAACAAGAAAAAAAGGAGCAAGTTGACCAAGAATGTATAGATGTGGTATAAAAAGGATAAAAAGAAAAGAACGAAACATTAAAAATTGATATTAGATTAGTACGGAATTTGTTACTAAGCAGTCTAATGCATATCAATGTACAGCTATATATATATATATATATAACTATTAGACGATCACATAATAATGATTAAACTTAGGTTAATAATGATGATAATTTTTCATTTATTTGTGTGCGTGTTATTCCATAATTTTATGGAATATATATATATATAAATATAAATAATTCCTTGTTCCTTCATAATTTTATTATCTCCCAATGAAAATATAAATTCTGTTCAGTGATGCTTAGAAAACGAACAACCCCCTCCCCCTCCCCCTCCCTAACCACCAACCCAAAAAATTTTCATTCTCCGTCGTAACGAACAATTCTCGTCGTTCATTGTAAAATTTTTGATAATAAATTATAAACTTACAAATTTTTTCGCTTTAATTTTTAAAAGAGAAATTACGTATCTAATCGGAAAATTTGTACGTCACGTTCGAGCGTCGTGCGAAGGTTGAATATAAAAACGAAAAAATGATTCGAATCTGTTGATCGTTAATTAAGTCATACTCCACGTTGTTAGTGAAGTTATTCGAATGCAAGGATAAATGCATTTTGCATAATGAAAAACACACTTACCTGTTCAAAACCTCCTAATATCTCCGTCGTGTCCATCGCCGAATTGACAACAATAGATCTTAGCTTTTGTCCTAACAGGCTGGCTAATAAACGAACCACGTTACTCTTACCACAACCGGATGCACCAACCTATGAACGTAATTAATTGATTAAACGTAATTAATTGATTAAACATAATTAATTGATTAAACGTAATTGATTAATCATTAAACGTAAGATCTCACGAATGAAATTAAACATAAACGCGTGCGCGCCTGTTGTTTTGTGTCGCACGATACACGGGGGTGGGTAGGGGGGCGGAAAGATCTAACAAAAATATATATATATATATATATATATATATATATATATATATATATATATATATTTAAAAAGAAAAAAAGAAAAGAAGATAACTAATACTCACGAGTATGGACATCCAATTCATGTTGACGCATTGCATGAGTTGTTTCAACGTCGTTCTTTGATCCCTCAGTAACAACAAATTCGAATTGCCATTGTATACGGCTGACCGCGATCTATTCAATTTAACATCGTCTATGTACAACACATCTTCCGTGATATATACTGACGATTCGGACGACGATATTGGATATTTGTCGATTGGAAAATATTCTTGATAAATTAGTCGTACCTTAAATACGGATAAATATATGGAATAAATTCTCGTTAAGCGATTTTAATGCGTAAAATTAATACAATTCTAATTATTATTGAGGGTTAATCATTTATCTCACTCTTCGCTTGTCCTCCTGCGTACGCATTCGACTGACATAAATAAGTTCTACCGACTTCCCGGGATTATAGAAATTTCTTTTAGATTCGTCGTCGCAGCAACGATCGTACTTGACGTTATTGACGGTCAATTCGCACCACCTACTGATATCTCGCAAATTCAATTCCCACGGTGAACCCGTGTGACCCCATTTAACCCCAATTTCCGATACCAAACTGTTGTTAAATTTAACCATAGTTTCGATCAGTTCGCCCGACAATTGTGGATATTGTACGTTAAGAATGAACGTCAAATCATCCTCGGTCAAAGTATCTATGAAAACCTGTAATACGATGTGATATCGAATAAATTTAGAAAAGAAAAAGAAAAAAGAAAAAAAAGGAAAAGATAATAATTAATAATTTATTTAATTGTATACTTAATATATGTTTGTTGATAATAATTAAAAGAAAAAAAAAAGATATATATATATATATATATTTAAAATTATATATTGAGTTGGCAGCTAAGTGATTGCGATAATTATTTAAAATTTACGTTCACTTAGTTGCCAACCCAATATATATATATATATATATATATATATATATATATATATATATATTTATTTATTTATTTATTTTAAAAACGTACTTGTGTAAATCGATTCAAAAACGATTTAGGAAGGCCTCTCCTGGCACCACCTTGTTTCAATGGATTCTGACAAGCGAACAATCTTGTACCGGGCTTAACGGAAAATGTTTTCCCAAGTTCAGGAATATATATTTCACCTCTGTGATCGAAACAAGCATTGAGACCCTCCAATACAGACTGCGATGCCAAATTTAATTCGTCGAGCAATATCCATTCGGAGGCTTTCAATGCACGTAAAAACGGTCCGTCCCTCCATGAGAATTCACCCCCTTGGCCACCCTCCACCGGAAGATCCGCTCCAAAGAGATCGGATATGTCCTGCGAGAAAGAAAATACAAAGATGTACGAGGGGAGGAAGAAGAAAAAGATAGAAAAAGAAAACTATTAAAATTAATAGAAATTGGAATAATGAAATATAAAAACAAATATATATTTTTTTTTTTTTTCCTTTTTCGACGTACCGTTTGATCGCTCAAATTAATTCGAAGTAAAGCATTTCCCGACGCCTTTGCCAATGCGGATACGATGCTCGTTTTACCTACGCCCGGACTACCTTCCAACAATACGGGCTTGTTCAATTGCAACGCTCTCAAGAGTTTCAACGCGTTCAATTTCGTGGTTTTAGGTGAAAAGGTGAACCCTACGTCCTTATTAGCGTGATCTTCGATCTTACCCCTTTTCACGTAAAACGGTGATATACCGAACGTATCGTTTCGATCGTCGTAAGAAACATCGATATCATCGTTCGATATCTCCTCGGAGATATTGGAACTTAACGTTACGTTGATTTGACGTTTTATGCAACTTAATGCTGCATCCCTGAACTCCATCAAATTGGACGATCTACGAAGAGGAACGCAAAAATTGATATGTATATATATATATATATATATTTTTGTTGTTATTGTTATTATTTTTTTTATGTATATGTATATATAATTATGAACATTATGAGACGATGAAAAACGTCTAAAAAACATTGTATTCGCTCACTTTTCCGAACCGGTCAATCCTGATCCAAGACCGTCGATGTAAGTCAAACAAGCGCCGTGATAATAAGCGTCGGCAATGTTCAATTTAAATTTCTCGCTCGACGTCGTTACGTTTATGAAGTTTATCCACGTCAATATGTCGCGTATACTGACGAGTAATTTTTTACCGACGTCGGTCGTAGGTAACCACAGAACGAACGACAGTATAGCTTTCGCCAATGATAGTTTCCCGTTGCATTGGGACGATTCGACGTCGAGATTGTGCATTATTATATCGTTCAAATCGTTCGTTTCCAAGCACGATTCGCACCAGATCTCCGTGAAACGATTTCTAAGGGCCGGTGACAATTCTTTCTTACCGTAATCCCCGCCAGGATTCATTGTACCAACGAATACGAATTTATCATCGGCTCTGACGGTACTATTGTCGTCTCCCTCCGTAAATTTCAATCCTTTCTCGGCCAAAAGCAAACTCCTTTCGGGTTCTGATCGATCGGGGAACAAACAAAAAAAAAAAATATATATATATATATATATATATATTTATATTTTATCGTCGAAGAAAATATATTACACATCGCGTTTCGATTTGTCCGTAATATTTCGTGCCGATATCGTACGTAACCGCGTATGATTTAAAATTTTGATTATACCACTTATTAAATCATTATTATCGTTATTGTTTTTATCGAAATATTTCGGCAACGAATTTTTTTAGGAACGACTCAATGTAAATCTTTTTATTATCAATATTATTATTATTATTATTATTAATAACATGACTCACCGAGCAATGAATTTAATCTCTCCAAAACGCTGTCGTCCGCCAAGGATATTTCATCGGCCAAAAACAAATCCCCCATTTCCATTGCTACGATCAACGGGCCGTCGATCCATTCGAAAAGTTTTGTATTTTCAACCTCGTTACGTTCCCTTACGGGTCTCAAATTGCCAAGAAAATCAGAAGATTCCGTGTGCATGTGACAATTAATACAGCGCATAGTTTGTCGATTGATCGCGGCTATCAATTGGCACACGGTCGTCTTCCCGCAACCGGTCTCGCCTACCAACAATACCGGTTCCTTAAATTGACACGACTTCATCACCAATACACCCATTCTACGCATATTATAGGTCCAAACCACGTGCCCGTAATCCACGGCATTGTTTTTATCCAATAACCGTTCCAATATCGGTCTCGTTACCGTCGACGTATTATCCGTCAACGTAAACAAATTATTCGGATCCACGTCTCTTCTCAAATGTTTCTTTATTACCTTCCTTATCTCCTCGGCCTCGTATGCGTTACGAACCTTAGCGGCTAAAACCAAATAACCCTCGTCCGCCAAATGCTGACTCCAATCGTACAACTTATCGCCGTTATTATCCGGCGCCAATCTGTAACGTTCGCCCCAACGGAACAGATCACGCAATGTAATAAAACCTGCACACAACGGATATATCTTCTATTACGATATATCATATCATTCAAGTATATGTTGAAAAGATGAAAGAAAAAAAATAATAATGATTATTATTATTAATATTATTATTATGGACACGTCATTGGACGTAAGATTTATTACATAAAATTGTAACGATATATCAATAATAAATCACGCGTATCAATGATGTAGAACGTTATCACACACATACCTTGTTTACCAGCGAACGCAGCCGTACTCTTACGTCTAATCTGCAAATCTGTCATAACGTTGATCACTTGCTTGCAATAAGATTCGGGCATTTGACACCTTTCGTGCAATATTATTTGCAATTCGTTAGAAGGAATCTCGTCGAAGTGCAATTCGACGAATCTGTTTCTGAAGGCTCGAGACAATACCTAAAACGAAAAAAAAAAGAAAAAGAAGAGAGGAAAAAAAACATTTTAATTAGTCGACGAAATAAATGTTAAGATCCAGTTTTTTTTTTTTTTTTATTTTTTTTTTTAACGATTTTAAACAAGGATCATAATTTTCAAGGTTTTCGTTCGTCCAACGGGTACAATTTCGAAGGAAAAAAAGTGACTTAATTTTCTAAAAAACGGATAAAAGTTTCTCTCCTTGAAATATATTTCGGACGATTGCGAGCTTAACGATTTAAAAAAAAAAAAAAAAAAAAAAAAAAGGAGAGATCCTTGTCTCTGTCAGGTGCGTACATCCTAGGATAAAATCCTTTAACCATAATTAAATTTATTATCTTACCTTTCTACCGCCATACAATCCAGGCGGATTTTGTGTTGCAAAGAGCATAAAGTTATCGTGAGCTTTAACAACTTGTTGGGTCGTTGGTATAAACAATTCTCTGTTATCATCGAGAACCCTATTCAATGCTTCCAAAACGTCGCTAGGCGCCAAATTCAATTCGTCCAATATGATCCAATGACCTGATACGATATAAACGAAAAAAATAAATAAATAAAATTTTTATGTTTCGAAAAAAAAAGAAAAAGAATTTCAATTTCTCATACCTTTACGCATTGCCTCTACGAGTATACCCTCTCTGAAAACCAATTTTCCCGTTTCATCGGCAATATAACTTCCGACGTATTCTTGAAGATCCGTGTGCTCGTGATTATTTATTCGAACGCAAATATTGCCGGACGCCTTGGCCAAATACGTTATCAAACTGGTCTTTCCCACGGACGTATCGCCTTGCAATAATACCGGTATTTTACCTATGGAGACCACCCTTACCAAATCCTTCAAATTTCGTCTAACCGTTTCGGTCAAGATGTACTGTAATTGTAAAAAAAAAAAATAAAAAGAAAATAAAATAGAAATATTCTCTCGTCGCAAACGTCTCTCGTACAAAGAATCAATGGAATAATAGAAATAATTAATATAAAAAAAAAAAATAATAATAATAATAATAATAATGATGATGATGATGATGATGATGATAAAAAGGAAAAAAAGAACTCACGTTATTTGGCCTGTTAGGTGTTAGAGTACCTTTGACGATCCAATAGCCCTCGAAACATACGTAATCCTCGTCCTTTCCGCATTTAGGTTTGGATATTGGACAGCCTAGGACACCCTTTAGATTCTTATTGTCCAAAATGGCAGAGGAAATCATTTTCTGTACGATCGGATGAGAATCGTAATTCAATTGCGTCAAAAAACTTAAACAGAATGCCTCGTACAAGGATCTCGTTATATTACCGCACGGATTGGATCCGGCTATGCTCAATGCACGGCACAAAGTTCTCAAACTGTAATGAGGCTTGTGTCCCGTGCCGTCGAGCAAAGTACGTACGGCCTCCTTCCTAACGTTCAAATAAAACTTAACTATCGCCTCTTGCCTATCCACGGACAAATTCATATTTTTAAGGTAGGTGTGTACGAGCAATTGTAAATCGTTACGTTCGGTCAATTCGTCGACGTAAAATTCGGTAAACCTGTTTCTCAATCCAATCGGCAAATCCTTCTTACCAACGTCGGTGGCCGGATTCATACAAGCGAACACCGTGAAATCCGGGTGTCTCTTTATAGACTCGTTATCTCCTCGTTCCAACAACGACAACGATCCCGACGATCTTTCCAATAATCCCGACAAACACTCCAACGTTTCGGCGTTGGCCAAATTAATCTCGTCCAACAACACCCAATGTCCCTCTCTCAACGATCTTATCAAACTTCCTTCCACGAAGGAGAATGCCAACGAGTATTGAGCCTTAACTTGCAACTCCAACTTATCCAATTTCTCCGACAATATTTCCCATTTACTTCGCAACTCCTCGATAACCTGATTCTTCGTTCTCCTCTTTTTCTTCTCCTCATCCTCCTCCTCATCATCATCCTCCTTTTCCTCGTCTTCGTTAGCGTCATCCTCGTCACGTTTCTTCTTCCTCGAGGTCGCGTTCCTTTCCGTCGAAACGGACGATAAATCCTTCTTTCGAAAATATTCGCCTTTTAATTTTTTCAATGCCGCGTCGGTACTGTACCTCATCAACGTCACCAAAGTTTTCCATCTTTCGTCCTTGTAACACGTAGCAATGTGTTCCAAAAATTGTTTGTTCGGTTCTAAGGCGAAGTACGAACGGAACAATATTAAAAATTCCTCCCTTATCGGCGATATCAGGAACTTCAATTCGACGGGCTTGTAACCACCCAAAAGGTCAGCGCTTTCGCTCTGTTGATTCATATTTATTACGACCAATTTATGACCCGTACATCGTGCCAAATATTGTACGGAACTTGTTTTACCCGTGCCGGTTTCCCCGACCAACAATACCGGTTCCCTTTGAACTACGCAACACGCTATACGTTCGAGTAAGCAAGCCGACGGTCTGGTAAACGAAAAATTCACTTTCGTCTCATCCGTCATCCTTGCGTGATCCGACCTTTTGCATAACAATTTTGTCCTACCGGCTATGAAGAAATTTGGATTTGTACCGATTGATGGTTTGTACATGTTGCAAAAATATTCTGCCTTGGTCTTAACTATACCAAGCTTATCGGCTACCGTTTTAATCAAATTTAATCTTTGTCCTGAAACAATTGTTTACTACATATTATTATACATATATATATATATATATATATATATATATACATAAATTTTTTTTTTTTTTTGAGGAAAAATAATCGAAATAGAAAATATACGATGAATGTTAACGAATGATTTTTTTTATACCTTGATCGGAGACAGAGCAACAAAAAATATCTATCGCGTCTTGGAAAATTTTCAAAGCTGAATTAGGCATGGAAACGTCGAAATCGACGACAGCTCGTGAACACCACTTCATTAAATCACGCGTAGATATTTGTCTTCCTGTTTTCAACGACGCATTTTCGAATGCGTTGTTTCTACCGTCGTGATCGCCCATTGAAAATAACAAGAAAACGTCTATCATTTTATTGGCAACGGTTTTCAACGCTGGGAATAAGGTCTGTACCAGTATTATTAATTCGTTCAATGAAAATCCTTCGACGTTTATGCAGAACCAATGTTTTTGTAACAAACTCGATGCGCTTGAAAATTGTTTCTTAAGGCCTGTCATCGATGACATCAATCTTTGCGTGACGAACAATTGGAAACCGCTTCTGGCATATATGTTATCTCTATAACCTGGTACAGAGAGTGTTCCGGTTTCCAATAAATTACTTAAAACACTCGCTACGTCCAAAGCAGCACTGTCGATATCCTCCAAGAGCAACCATTTCCCAGCGATCACCGCTTGAGTCAATACACCTGGTTGCCAAACAAATTCTCCAGGAATATCGGTGCATCTATACATGCCCAATAACATCTTTGAATCCGTTTGATCGCCCAATTGGACCTTGATAAAATTTGAGGAATCGTGCCCCGTGATTTCTGCTAAATATTCAACGAGGGCGGTTTTGCCGCAACCAACGGAGCCTTGTAAACATATGCACTTCCTAGATGCAAGCGCTATTGCCAAACTTTGAAGACTCTCTTCCATAGACGGTACGGAAACCAAACTAACATTATTTTTTATTTCGTTAGGATGAAATACCGGTAATAAAACATTACCAATTGATGTCAAAGATGGGAAATCCTTAAGTATCGTCATCATATTTTTCATACTGTCCGTTAAGTTTTCAGAAGCAAGAGGTACCAGTTTTTTCTCTTCGTGCTCGATAAGAAATTCTTTTATATCGCCAATTAGTACAGTTGCGCAAGACAGGCGAACAGCCTCGGACATACCCAAGATTATACTGATGCATTTCAAAGCAATCCTAGAAAATATTAAAGCAAGAATAGAGAAGACCATATTTTTATGTCAAAATATCAGTAATCGATAAAACGAACCATTTCACTCTATTATCTTTGTGTTTCAAAAATGTATAAAATTTGGACCAGTTCCATTTGTGTTTAAAATGCGTTATAGCGGCTGATAAAATGTTGTAACAAGCTAATACAATATCATAGTCTGAAACTTTTATCTCTTGAGATTTTGGTCTCTTTGTTTGCATAAATTTTTCTTCAAACTCGAACGGCGCTGGATTAGAGTCAAAATATTGTAAGACATATCTAAAAAAATAAATAAAATATATATATGTATACATACAACTTTATACGAATATATTACAACTTTACTAAATCATAATAAAATAAAGAATAATTTAAGCTTGACCAAGAACATAATAAATGTTTTTACTTACGTAAGTAAGTCTGGATTTATATTAATCAATTTGGAAAGAACAACGCAGTTTCTTTTGTGTACAAGATCTCTATACGGTGAATAAGAATGTACACTTCCCATGGGAATAGCTATAGATACAAGAGCTGGAAGTAATTGAGGAAAGCAATCGGCCACATCTTTCGTGCAATCTGGATTTAATAAATAATCACTTAATATATTTAAAACGTTTTCATAATCTGCCACATTTAGTTCCTACAAGAAACAAAAAGGAAAACCATATATAACACGACAAATAACAAACATACTTAACGCATCTAACCAAAAAATTAACGTAACCACGTTACTCTACCTGTGACGTTAATATTTTATCAAATTTAAGCCGATAATTTTCGTTACGTTCGCAGAAACCGATTAAATTTTTTATAACCATTATGCAATCTTATTTCGTCTGACAAATCACAAAATTCTTAAAAAACGTTTGAACGAAATAAACGATCGTAGACGGCACACATGATTCAAACATTTAGGTTAGAAAAACGTGTTTCATTCGCGCACGTGTTATCATCGGAAAACATAATACAGCGCCTATCAAAGTTTCGGCGTTAAAGAATGTAAACATGATATCTATATTATAACTGGGAAATAAATCATCGGATATTAATTTTAATTTGCGAACGTTTAATCCGGAAAAAAAACAAAACTTACGTTCAACGAGAAATCTTATATTTTTATTTCCCTTTGTTTTTACAAAAAAAATTAAACGGACTGAAAATTTTCTCTTTTACTCTAATCGTTATTATATCGATGAAAATACTTAAATATAATAATAACAATATATATTATATAATATATAATATATATATATATTATATATTCATTTATTTATTTAATATGTTAAATACGTGTAATATTTAATTTACAGACTCGACA
This sequence comes from Dolichovespula media, assembly GCA_911387685.1. Classification (NCBI taxonomy): domain Eukaryota; kingdom Metazoa; phylum Arthropoda; class Insecta; order Hymenoptera; family Vespidae; genus Dolichovespula; species Dolichovespula media. The sequence continues at coordinate 1,939,788 of OU426874.1, read as the reverse complement.
ATGAAATATCGAACGTATAAGGACACTTCTATAAAACGTTAAAAACAATCTATTTTGTAATTTTCATGGCGGATCTACGACATCAGTCATAAAAATTATCATATGAAGAACGATTTAATTCTGATAGATAAAAGAAAAAAAGGATTCAAATAGTTAATTGCGCGTACCTCAAAAAAAAAGAGGAATGGAAACAGAAACAAAAAATCGAGGAAAAAAAAAGTAAAGAATGTTCAAACGCGTTCCAATCGTAAAATGAAAAGAGAAATACGATGAAATAAATAAATAAATAAAAAGAAAAATCTCAATTTTTTTATACGACGTTTTCGAACGTTTAACCGTTTGAAAATAATTTTAACCGGTGGTGCGAAGTGCGTCAATAAATGTATCTTCCGTTCCTTTTCAATTCGTTCGTTAACGGTGTTATTATTCGTCCTTCGATTCTCAAAAACGAACTTATTCAAATTTTTTTTTCTTTTCCAAATTCTTCCCATAGCCCGAAATTCTACGCCGTATTACGTAGAATTACATTTTGAAAAGACACAATACTTTTGAAAGGAACCTCTTCTCCCCTCCCGCCTCTTCACGCCATTTAAACTCAGGTAGATCTTATACAGGGTGTTTAAAAGTTCTTCGAACGGATCACATAACCGTCTCTATACGCTTAAAATTAATACACCAGCGCTACCTAGTTTCGATTTTATGTAACTAAAGGTTATCTAAGGAGAGGGGGTATCCGTTTATAAATAAAATCCGACAGAAAATTTCGACATTACGAATCAAAGGAACGGGTTGTGTGAAACGTTTGTGGGTATTTTTTCATAGTGTTGACTGGTATTGGAGAAAGTTTGTTTTCAATACCTTATGTGCAATATATCGTTGAACGGTTACTGTATTGAGAAATATCACATTAGTCGATATTCGAACGCATTTTAGAATTAAACTTTACCCGTCGCAAAAAAGTTATTCGATTCGAACCGTTTCTTCTTCAGATTCGTACACGTGTGTATGTTCTTAGAAAAATTTTCAGAAAGAAAAAAAAAAAGAAGAAGATCCCAAAAACGTTAGTTAAATATTGAATATAGTTGTTGAACGTTAATGGATAACAGAAAAATGAGCAAGAAACGTAGACAAAGGGATTTTAATGGTGGGGCAAGTGGAGGATCTACCGGATCTTCGCAAGAATCTATTACAGGTTAGGAAAAAAAAAAAATATATATATATATATTGTATATACCTTTAACCTTATTCTAATAATAAATAATTCTGATCGTTATTGAATATAATATAATATATTATATATAATATATAATATAATATAATATAATATAATATAATATAATATAATTGTAATATCTTTTGTTAAATAGATAAATCTTGCCCGCACCTGAACAAAGCATTCAATTTTAATAATATCAAAAAGCATACAAAAAAGACTGGCATACGTGCTGAATGTTCTTCCTGTAAAAAGGAAAAGGCTTTGAGGGAACACACGAATAAGGTATTAATCGGCGCTTTACTCTTTCTTCTTCTTCTATTTTTTTTGTTTTGTTTTCTTTTTTTTTCTTTTTTTGGTTAATATATTTTGTTAGTATTTTAAAATAATTAACGACGAGCGTGTACTCGAGCGTTATTAATTTGAATCTAATCCTAGTAATGTCAAAGTATTCGGATAAAAATATATATGTAAATATATATATATATACATATATATATATATATATGTATATATATATATATATGTATATATATAAAAACATTTTTTTTTATAGATAGAACAATCAGATGTTGATATTTGGATATGTTTGCTATGTGGCGAACAGAATTGCGGAATGAAAAATGAGAAACATGCTCAAAAACATTACGAAAAGCCTCACAGTGATAGCCATTATATTGCAATAAATATAAACGATTGGAATATATGGTGCTATAGATGCTCCAAAGAAATAACTCTCGAGCATAGGTAAATTAATTGGTTTTTTCGTTTCTTTTTATCTCTTTCTTTTTTTTTGTTTTTTTTTTTTTTTTTTTTTTTTTTTTACTTTTACCATATTATTTCATATAACTTTCTTGTTTTATTATTAGAAGGAAGATAGAGGTAGTAGGTTTTATACAAAAATCTTTATTGAAATCGCCGACAATTTTACAACAAACCAAAGCGACTACAGTTAAGAATCAAAAAGTAGGAAATAATGTAAATAATGTAAATAATATAAATAATGTAAATAAAGAAAAGGACAATGGATTAAGCAACTTACCGAAAGTTATGGTAAGTTTAAATTGACAAACACTACATATAAGAAGGATTAATATTAATTGTTTCGTATAAATTATATTTATATTTATTATTATTATTATTATTATTATTTGTTTTTATTTAAAAAATAGGGTTTACATAACTTGGGCAATACCTGTTTTTTCAATGCTGTACTTCAATGCTTAGCAAGGACACCATACTTAGTTAAAATATTGGACGACTTATGTACACCGGGAGAAAAAATTATTCTACCAGGAGGAAAATTTAAACCTGACCCTAATGGAGAAGAAGTAGAATTGGTATGAAATATTTTACATTTATATATATATATATTTGTTTATTTATTTATATATTTATTTATTTACATAAATGTATTTATTATTTATAGCCACCTATTGAGGGTGAATTAGAAGGAGGTGGTCAGTTCACCTCGATTCTGTGTAAAACATTAACAGAAATGCAGAATTGTACTACTCAGCAGTCATTTAGTCCGCAAGAACTTTTAAATACATTTAAGAAAAAAGCTATGCAATGTATGGACGGCGGACAACATGATTCTCACGAATTACTTAGACATTTGTTGGAATTAGTACGGAATGAAGATGTCAGGGTAAGAAACTTTTAAAATAAAAAAGAAAAATAAAAAAAAATACGTATCTTATTACGTTGACATTGAGAACAATGCGATTTATATATACAGAATTTTATTCCATTTTATACTTTAACAGAGATACCAATCCGTTATAATGAAGGAATTACGTTTGAGTAAAAAAACAATACCAGAAACCGTCGACAATAGTATAAAAGCAAAAGTGAAATTCTACGGTAATCAAGTTAATACAAAGTTACTTGGTCCAGAACCAGTGTTTATGGGTATTTTAGTGTCGACTTTGGAATGCATGAAGTGTAATCATTCGTCGCAATGCACCGAACCGTTCCTAGACTTGAGTTTACCGGTCGCAGCCGACAAACCTCAACCCCCTGTATTCAAGTAAGTATAGACATTCGTTTTGTCTTTAATATAAAAAATAAAAAAAATTAACGCGCACACAGTTCTCATCGGTTTCTTTCATTTCGTTTTGTTTTTTTGTTTTTATATATTTATATATACATTAGAAGAAAGAACAATGGTTCGGATGAAACTTTCGATATAACGGGTAACAGTTATTCCAATACTGTATCGAAACAACAATTGAAAAAGGAAAGGAAGGCTTCTAGAAAAAATAGAAAAAATAGTAGAAATATTACCTCCGATTATTACTACAACGACATGATGAAACATAATAAGATCATTGAAGAAAATGGTGTATTAGAATCGGGTAAATAAATGTTTCATTTATGCTTTTCTTTATTTTCTTTTTTTCCCTTTCTTTTTTCTGATTAAATTTCGTATCTTATGTTATAAATATTGTATCTTTTAGAAGAGAGCGATGCGGACGTAGAAGACAACGTAGAAGGAGAGAATACATCCGCGGAAGTTGGAGAATCCGGCTACAGTTCGGAAAAAGCTTCAGCCGTTGCTAGTCCCGTATCTCCTACAAATTGTCAAATTAATAATCGAAGAAGAACGTTGCCGGACAATTTGAACGAGTCCGATGAGAAAAATGTAATTTCGAAGTCAATGATCGATTCGAAGACTTCATTAAATAACGATACCATTACTCTTAGTGCCTTACAAAGTTCTAGTACGTCTGATTTGCCGATGATGGAAATAAAAAAACGACTTTCTTCGGAAGCTGACAAAAATGATAGTTCAGAAAGTAACGAACATGATGAGAATGACGTGCCAATAGGACTATCCCATTCCACGTTCATAATAACTAATTCTGATGTAATTAATACCGATGTTATAACTGCGAGTCCTTTAAACAGTTCTATAACATCAAAAGATAGTCCTACTAGTGAAACGTCGTTTAATGTGCCAAATAAAGATGAAAATGACAAAATAAATTGGCTACTCTCTGGATTAGATGAAACCGAATCTTCTACAAACGAAGAAACATCATCTTCCATTGTTAAAATGAAGAAAGAAACCCTTACAGACGCAAATAATCAAAAACATATGAAAAATTGTAATACTGAGAAAGAAGATAACGCTGGTATCAACGATATAACCTCTGGACTTTCACGATTGGGTATAACTACTAATAACAGTACGCACCATTCCCCAACCAAGTATCCTAGAAAGGAGGAAGAATATTCGATAGGATCATGTTTGAATCAATTCACTACGTTAGAACTTATGAGCGGTAGTAACGAAGTGGGATGTGAACAATGCACCGAAGCAGAGAAAAAGGTATAATAATATTAATATTCCTTCATATCGTGGTGATGATGGTGATGGTAATAATGTGTTAGTGGGTAAAAGGGAAATCGATCAAAGTTTACTTTACTATTATTTTTGTCGATGATGTATATATATATGTGTGTGTGCGACTCATCGTTGTCTCTCTTTCGTAATCTTTTAGATCAAAGTTAACTTCACAAAAATGATATGCACGCCACACACCAAGCAATACCTGATATCACGCGTACCTCCTGTACTGATTTTACAATTGAAGAGATTCCAAGCGCAAAGGGTAACCTTTCGTAAAGTGACAAGACGCGTCGCATTTCCCCTCGTATTCGATTTATCGCCAGTTTGTAAAAATAGTAGGAAGCAACGATTCTATGCTCTTTACGGCGTGGTCGAGCATTATGGTTCAACGATAGACGGAGGTCATTATATTGCTTATGTCAAGGTAAGAGATATTCCGATATTAACTTTCGATACAAATTTTTTGTTTCGTTTTAAATCTCTCCTCCATTTACCGGTCTGTTAACACAGTTTGCAAGTTAATCGTCTTTTTACGATAGTTTCGAAAAAATTCAATGCACGTTTTAGTGATTATAAATTAAAAAAAAAAAAATTATTATATAATAATTCTTAAAAAAAAAAAAAAAGAAAAGAATTAAAAGAGTTGAAATTTAATGCAATTCAAACATTGTTGTCATAATTTAACGACTGTTTTCTCATAATATAACTGTAACGTTATCATCCCTTGTTGAACAGACAAGAGCACCATTGAGTTTAAATGATCCACGTTGGTCGTTCTTACCTAAAAGAGATGCCAAAGATGTCGTTGAGGATGTATCTAACGATAAAAATCCTGAATTGGAAGGAGAAGCAACTGCCAATCTAACGGATACAATACCATCACCACCTCCAGGCAAATGGTATTCCGTTTCCGATGCACGGTAAGAAATTACTCCAACGTGTATTAAATTACTTTCAGATATTGCACAATATATTTTGAATACGTATTATTTAGATTTTTCATTATATCTTTCTAGAATAATAGAAGTCGACGAATCTACCGTACTCCGCTGTCAAGCTTATCTCCTGTTTTATGAAAGGATTCTTTGAAAATTATTTATATTAAATTAAAAATCATTAACTTCGTTCAAAAACTAATGTTTGTACGAACTTGACACATATATATATATATATTAAATATATATATATTATGTATTAGAATATATAATATTATATATATTATGATATATATATACGTCTTATTGTTATATATATATATATATATTTTTAAGTTAGGAGAATTTATTAATATATTTAAGAAATATGCGCTCACAAGTATTTTAACTGAAATATATTAAAAAAGTTGTGAAAGATGAAAAGTATTATTTATAAAAAAAAAAAGTAAAAAAAAGAAGCAAACAAATAGAATATTATGTATTGTGAGCTATATAGAACTATTTAAATAGTTTGTATGAAAGTTAAAATATTCATATATACTTTTGTGAAAATGAGAGACTCTGTATAAATGCATTTTTTTCTTAATAGACAAAGAGATTATATAATTAAACAAACTGCCAGTTCTATGTACCAAGTATACTCTCTCTTCTTTCTCTCTCCCCCACCCCTCGCCTCGCTCTCTTTCTCTCTTCAAAGATATTTTAACTAAACATTTCCTTACTGCGTTCGATTAAACTTTTACATTAACTTTTTTATTCTCTTTCAATAAAAGAAAATGTCTTAAATTAATGTTAATTAATAACTAAAACAAAAAACTTTCACGTGTGTTGTTTCCATAACATGTTATTTAAAATAACACATACATACATAAATACATATATAAATATATATATATATATATATATATATATATATATTTTAATTATTATAGATATTTAAAGAGGAACGCTGTTCTATGTAAAATCCTATGTTCCTTGAATTTGTGTGATTGCGTTTAATAATAAATGTATAAAAAAAAAAATATTATCGTTCTTAATGCAAACCTAAATTCCCTGTGTATACCACTTTGTCAATATTAGACGATAGATATTTGTGTGAGTGTATCTAATATCTACCATATAATACATATATATATATATATATATATACATATATATATATATATATATATATATATATATATATATATATCATTAAATAGAAAAAACATTTAATTCACAGTCCATCCGTAATAACAATGATACAAATTTGTTATACATATACATATGTTATATATAACATATACATATATATATATATATACATACACATATATATATATATATATACATAAAATTCTTTTATAACCTTTCATCGTCATGAAGAATTTTAATTGCTCAAATGATCCAGGCGATGTGTACTCTGTGGTTGTTTATAACCGGTTGGTCAGTCTGTATATATTTTTCTGTATATACTATGGACATATCTGATTATCTATATGCATAGAATTCAATATCACAGCAATGAAAGGAGTAATGTGTGTATATATATATATATATATATATATATATATATATATATACATACACACATACACATATATTTTTGATAATATTAACATAGTAATAATGATAATAATCAAAATAATAATAATAATAATAATAATAATAATAGCAACATATCTTACATACATTAAACATTAATTGTTTTGTTGTTTTTGTTTGTTTGTTTTTGCTCGATTGACACTATGCGATTCTCAATCAAAGGTCAATAGATTTTGCGTTGCAAACGTTCTAAGGGTATAATTTTATCATTTCTTTTCCTATGCAACCGACTCTAAGAATATTCTTTGTTAGACAAACGTACACAAGATCAGAAACTCTTGTAATTATGTATTAAACAATACATGGTATTGCGATATTTTATTCCATACACATATACACGCATATACGTACATACACACACTTTCGAAGTGTCCCAATTTCACCATACAGCCCCTCCCCTCCCCTCCCCATACTTTTCTTTTATTTCCGAGAAAAGATTTTGACTATAATGGATGTGTATAGGGTGGAAAGAGGGGTAGGGGTTGGGGGAGAGGGCACTTCGTCAGGTGTATTCATATATGCTATACACATATATTAACATTTTTTTTTACTTCTTCATTAAATAATCGTAGAAAAGTTATTTCATTTTTTATATATCATAAAGTTACTTGTTGCTCTTCTTAATATAAAATGACGAACGGATAGATTTTTTATTATTTCATAACGTAATAATATTTCCTTTTTTTTTCTTCTTTTCTCTCTCTCTCTCTCTCTCTCTCTCTCTCTCTCTCTCTCTCTCTCTTAACTTTTGTCGATTAATAACAATTAATAATTGAAACGTTAAGGACACATTCTCTAATCCCAAAGAAAAACGCTAGTCGTTATCGAATAGCTGGAAGAAAATGTGGATCTATAGATGTAAAACAAAAGGAATAAATATATATGTATATATATATCATATATTATCTCAATGTATAAATATATAACGCGAGCCTAATCGCGAATACGTATAATTGAGATAAATTCCTTTTTATAAACGATTTTCATAATCTTTCGTGGAAGATGGAGAAATTATTATTATTATTTTATATATATATATATATATAACTCGATTAGAGAACAGATCTCAAAAACGTGTGTATGCGAGAGAGACATACACACACACACACACACATACACACAATTGTACATATAATCGTATATATTATAGATCTATGAAATTTATATGAACGTTCTAATTCACATTGTAATTAATCATCATCGTTCATACTACCTATCGATGACTATGGATAAAAATAAAAATCGTCTTTCAATGTATATTGTCTGTGTTACTTTAGGAAGAAGAGAAAAATGACGAAGATAAGCGATGATAACATCAGAAAATAATAATTAAACGTACGACGACGAACTTCGACTGTTAAAAAATAAAAAAAATAAAACACACGCACGCACACGAAAACAAGAACAAAAATAAAAACAAAATAAAACCCCAAAAAAAAACTAAAAGAAATCCTTACGTTCTCCCATATTTCTCTCTAACTCTCATGGAGAGCATCGTCGAGGATGTTGCGTCCTAAGTGATGCGTTTGTTATTTTTAAAAAGCTTCCCGTATGCGATCTTTCTTTCATTATATATATATATATATATATATATATATATATATATATATATATATATATATATAATTTATATCATATATATATATATAAATTTGTATATATATATATATATATATATATATATATATAAATATATATTATATATACAAAATATATATATAAAATAATGCGTTTACTAATGAATTCAAGTAAAATCACTTTTATGATTAGATCATTATGATCTTTCATCTATCATAGAAAAAGAAAAAAAAAAGAACTTTCTTCTAAAAGTATACCCCTCCCTCCTCCTCCTGCTCCTCCTCACGCCTCCCACTCACTTTGTGATGTACATAATACAATCCCCGATGTATCGAGAATGAAAATTACCCCCCGTTACGGACTCTAATTCTGCGTGTTACGTCATCGAAGTTTTTTCTTTTTTTTTTTTTTTTTTTTTTTTTTTTAATTATTATCGTGAAATCAATCACATCCATTTACTGTACAAAACGATATATATATATACATATACATATATTTATATATATGCATATATATAACCATACCTGTTTGGTTTAGTCGGAGAATCGGCGAGAAGTCTTTTTCTTTCTTTTGTAAAAAAAAAAAGAAAAAAAAATTGGCTCGTAGAGTTAATTTTTTGGAAACATTGCTAGTATCGTGGCACATATCTGTTGGGGATCGGTTTCACGTGGATTCATTGCCATCGCAGCCTGTACCTGTTCCTCCGGGAATATATTTGCAAGGTGATAATGCAAACGACGTCGTGCGTCCTGGGTTTGCGTACTCCAAGAGTTAACAGCAGCTCCGTGTAAATTCGTTGCCGAAACTGCAGATGACGGTGACGGCAACAAATTCAATTGGGGATCGGACGTGCCTAATCTGGATACTCGGGAAGATGGTGCGATTAGATTTGTATTGCGAGGTGGCCAGGCTCTGTAAGAGTCTGGCGCCGAAGCAATCCGTGTTACGTGCTGATGAAGTCCTTCGGGATGATCCCAACTACATAAAGGACGATATATATATATATATATATATATATATATATATATATATATAATGGAACAAATGATTAGGATAAAATCTAAAGATTATATATATATATCCAACATACCTTATGGGTACCGAATAAGGAGACTCATTACTGGCATGTCTTGTAAGCGGCCTGTGCTGTTGTATCGTTGGATGACCACCGATCATAGCTTGCTGTTGTTGTTGCTGTTGTTGTTGCTGCTGTTGTTGTTGCTGCTGCTGCTGCTGCTGCTGCTGCTGTTGCTGCGTCGGAGATTGCGCCGCGTGCTGTTGATATCTTCTCAATTGATAAATACGCGGATCGCACGCCGGATTTAAGGTTAACTGTCGTTGCAATTTTCTATGCATATTAACCGGCTCTGTGTCCGTGCTATTGACTCTGGGCGTTGGCCAATTACCTGGAGGAGATACGACGTGTCCTTGAAAAACTTCGTTAGTTCGGAAATATTTAATTTCTTAGAAAATGTACGATTATCAAGGTAAAGCTCGATTAAAAATCGATTATTGAAATCTTATCGTGTCTCTACCTTGGATACTCTGTTGTACGGCCGATATCTGTTGAGCGTAAACGATCGGACTGGTCGTTGACAAATCCGTCGTGACATTTTCGACGGATCTACTTTTGGGGACGGACGATAAAGATTGGGGTACATTAGACGGTACGGCGACCGATCTAGCCTTGCAGAGGGGTTGATGTTGTTGTTGCGCCGTAACGACGCTCGTCGTAGTCGCCGTAGTCGTCGTATTCAAGGGCAAACTCAAGCTCGGTCCTCTGGCTTGTAGGTGACGTTGGGCGTGTTCCACCAAACGTTCCGTCACGGATTTGTGCGGATGCGGACCCCTCTCTGGATGACGAAATTTGCATTTGTTTCCGTACGTACATTTCTACGACGAATGAAAAATGTTCTTTTTTTTTTTTCCATGTACGTACGTATGTTTGTGTGTATACATATATATATATAATTAAAAAAAAATTAATTGATAGTCGTATCAATCGCTCGTCCATATTTATTATTATTATTGTTATTATTATTATTATTATTATTATTATTATTATTATTATTATTATTATTATTATTATTATTATTATTATTATTATTATTATTATTATACTGGGGCTATAATAACCACCAACCTTCGCATACGGGCACGGGGGTGCAGGATCAGTTTTCTTCGGTCCAATTCTTAAGAAATTTTCCAATGTCGGTCCACTTCTACCAAGCGGATCGTCGGGCGGCATAAAACGATCGTTAACGAAACTGTACATCAATATTCTCTCCTCTACGACTCTACGAAATTCCGGATTTTCTTGAGCCAAATCGCGATAATTGTCGTTACTTACGACGATACCGTCGACCTCGGCGGCCAGCCTCAGTATATAACGATCGTCGTAACACACCATGCGTTTGCCTCCGACTAGTCTGTATTAGGACACGCCAAAAAAATGAAAAAAAAAAAAAAGGAAAAGAAACAACAAAAAATAAATAAATCAATCAACACGTTATACCCAAAGAAAATTATCTTGCTATTCGAACTTCGCCATAATTAACGTAGGAGATAACTTAAGAAAATATAAAAAAACATTATTGTCGTTGAAGACACACACCTGGAGGGTGTGAAAACGAGTAATCGATCTCTCTCGAGTTCACCTAATATTTCTTGATCGGCTATTGGATTGTCGGGTCTCGATGCTTCCTTGCGCCACTTTGGTACGAAAACTGTGATCTCCCGGTGTCCTCTGGCCTTGAACCAATCGACGCATATCCTTATACCACGACACGAAAACAATTCCTTGTTTCCATGGCTCATGGCTACGTTACTACCGTCGATTACGACCGGCCTCAAACACGTGACGCTCGTCGTCGTTAGATTAGATCTAACGCCACCACCGCCACCACCACCACCACCACCACCACCACCACCACCACCACCGCCAACGACAACACCAACACCAACACCACCGACTACACCACCGCAAAGTTCTTCGTTACTCGTCTCGCCGTCCAAAAGATTATTATTGTCGCTTTCATCCAGGCCTTCGGTCAATTTCGGCGAACAACTCGCCCCGAGTTTTATCAATTCGGCCAATAGCTCGTTCTGTCCTGGATCTGGCCCTAATTTTTGAAGGGCCGCCTGTACCAAACGTTCGGTGTATCCGAGCTTCAACGCGAATTCGACTCTGGCCGTGTATCCTTACGATGATTACAAAAAAAATAAAATAAAATAAAATAAAATAAAATAAAATAAAATAAAATAAAATAAATGAACGAACGAATGAGAAAGAAAGAGAGAATGAATTTATGTTATCCATCGTGTCTCGTCCGATATCGTTAATCGTCGAATCGAGAATGATCGAATCTTTCGATGATATTCCAAATTATATTTATTTACCTGGACTCTGAGTCTGGTGGAGGGTATTATGTCCCTGGACAGTAACGTACTCGGCAAATTCCGCTGCCAATGTGTCCGAGGCGGTACGGGACACGTCTGAGTGCGTGGAAGACGATAGTCGTGATTCCAATGGCGGATGAAGTACGCCCGTCGTTGAATCCTCGGCCTCGTAATCGCTGTCGTACGAAGAATCCTCGGCGTCACCCCCGCCCCCGCCACCACCGCCTCCACCGCCATTGCTACCACCGCCTAACACCGTGCAATCGACGTATCTCTGAATGGGCAAAAAAAAAAAGGAAAAATAAGATGAAATAAAATGAAAAAGAACATTCTTATTTTCTTCCTCTTTCTCTCTCTCTCTCTCTCTCTCTCTCTCTCTCTCTCTCTCTCTCTCCTTCCTTCTTTTATTTTTTTGTTATTATTATTATTTTTGAAACGCCGTTCTTACGCATGATAATTCATCATCATTCGTATTAGCTTTCAATTTGTTTTCTCATTAATCAAATATATATATATATATGTAAGCACATATTATTATATTATCACATCAATTATAATTAAGAGAACTTCGATCTTATTTATACCATGTTACTTTTCATTCCTTTTTCTTTCTCTCTCTATCTTTAATTTCTTTTTTCTTATTTATTTCTTTCTTTTCTCTTTATTCTTCTTCTTCGTTCGATCGATTATGGACCTTCGAACTTTCGATCGAGATGGAAATAGATTTCTCGATCTCTTTCGTATAACTTTCTTCTTTTTTTTTTCTTTTTACTTGATCCCACACTTGATCGGACGCTATCAAGTTTTCGAAAGAGTAAAGAAAAAGAATTGAATCTTACGCGGTGAGGGTAAGAGGGGGGGGGTGGATGGAGCTAAAGGATCAGAAATAAAATCGATCCTGCGCTTCGATCTTTTCGATAATTTTAAGTTAGCAAGTAAGTAAATAAGTAAGTATCAACCCCTTCTATCGAAGCGCGTGAAAACATAAATTAAGATTTATAACTTGAAGAACAAGATAGATCTCTTGAATACGAACAAATCTGTTCTGTTAAGAAAAAAAAAAAAAAAAAAAAAAAAAAAAAAAAATAAAGAAAAGAAGGACGTACTTTCGAGAGAAAATAAAAAAAATAAAAAGAAAAAGAAATGACACTGATCTATCTGTAACAACCACAAAAAGAAAAAGGAAAGAAAATCTATTCGTAATAAAAATTACAGATCCATCTTTCAATACAGATCTACCCGTAATAAAACAAAAACAAAAACAAAAAAAAAATAAAAAAAGAATCTATCCGCAACATTCGTAGATCGTTAGTTTTAAAAGAAACGAAAAATAAGTTTTATGTTCCTCTTTACTGTCATATTTCTTGATATCCTGACTTCGAGGGGGTGACTAATAAAACGGGTGTGTGAGATAGATAGATGGGAGGAGGGGTGAAAGGACGATAGGAGAGTGATAGAGATAGAGAGAGTGAGAAAGAGAGAGAGAAAGAGAAAGAGAGAGAGAGAGAGAGAGAGAGAGAGAGAGAGAGTCAAAGTTCCGTTTAACGGATCTCTATAGAGAAACGCGTCCGCTTTTGAACTGACGCCATAAGCTATCATCCTTGTATCTCCCGACTATCTTTTCATCTTATCGAGTAGAGAGAGAGAGAGAGAGAGAGAGAGAGACGACTTAGGCTTCTTTCGAGAGCGAAGGCAACCGCCGTGGCCCCCGCTGCAACTCCGAGAGAGAGAGAGAGAGAGAGAGAGAGAGAGAGAGAGACTCGGCAGCCAGTAAATAACGACTTGCGGATTTATGGCTACATGCGTATACATATGTGTAAGTATGGAACCACGCAAGTCACCTCCCTACCTACCTCCACCTCCCTCTATCTCCCTCCACCCTTCGACCCTCCCTCCCCCCTTCCAACCCTCCACCATTCCACTTCGTTCCTACTCCTCCTCCTCATCCTCATCCTCATCCTCCTTCTACAACTACCTGCACGCAAAGATTTTTAGGGGCACGAAACGCGTGGGTAGAGCAACTTGTAAGCATTGCAACTGCGATACACTGTATTATTACGGTCGATATAAATTACGAGGGTTTCTTTTTTGTTTTGTTTTTTGTTTGCATTAATTATTGGATTGTATAAATATATACATATATAAATATATATATATATATATATATATATATATATATATATAAAATAAAAGAAAATGATAAAGAAGAGGAGGAATATTAGATATTAATGTATATCGATATGATTTTGTGTGTGTGTGTGTGTGTGTGTGTGTGTGTGTGTGTGTGTGTGTGTGTGTGTGTGTGTTGCGAACAGATGACAGATGACGATATATGGAAACCGTATGGCGTATAGAGAACGGATTATAATTTATTAGAATTATCTATATTTAATGTAAATAGAAAAAATTTAATATATCATTGATCTAAGTAGAGATGATAGATGGTGTGTATATATATATATATATATATTGTATCGTCAAGGATGAAATTTGTTTGAAAAAAAAAAAAGATAAGAAAAGAAAAATTCTACAAATTTCATCCTTGAAGATCTAATAGATAACAGATAAAGGATAATCTAAGGAGTAGATAATTATAGGTGTACATAGGGTAGATAATGAACTTTTCTTTTTTGTTTTCTCTTTTACACGACATATCTTTATCTATATATATTAATATATAGATAATAGATAAAATTGTATATAAAAGTTCTCGCAGATCGA
>OU426874.1:1867500-1920000 GCA_911387685.1 Dolichovespula media | reverse complement strand
CGAGTATAATAACGAATCTCGCTTTTATATTACCCTTTCTGTTGTAATTCTTTTTCTAATATTTTTGTTCTTTTTTTTTTTTTTTTTAAGAAAGGAAAGTTTCAATAATAATTAATGATGCGATGGGATATTATCAATTGTAACTTATATTATTGTAATTTTGGATATTACAAAATTTACCAGTCGAACTAGGATTATATATATATGAGAAAAAAAATAATAATAAAAGAGATTAAATTGTGAATCATATATATATAAACACATATATATAATAAATATAATTTTGGACGTTGAAACGCACGTACAAATGTGCCGTACAATTGTATTCGACTATTAACGTTAAATCAATCAAATTATACGTTATATATATATATATATATATATATATATATATATATATATATATATATATATATATACACAAGCTATAGTTTCTAGAAATTAATTCTCGCTTAATGAAAAGACAGCGAGGCATTCGTTAATTGATAAGAAACAGTTCGGAGGGAATGAAAACATTATGATATTTCTATTTTCCTTATCTCAGCGAAATGACGTCGGTAATGCATAAGTAAACAGAGAAATAACAAGTTTTTCAACTTTTACGAGCTCCAAATGAACTTGTGACATTAAGAATTAATTAGTAATATATTATGAATTAAGAGGATATATAATTTACGATGAAAGAACGCCGGGTTAGGAGGGAGGAGGGGAAAAGAAATAAATAAATATATATATATATATATATATATATATATATATATATATATATATATATATATATATAATAGAAATATATTCGTGAAGAAGAGAAAGAGATTATATGGGTGCGTTAGTATCCTTTCATTGTTGGTAGAAAATGATTACGAGTAGGCGGATGTAAAAGCGGATATGGCCTCTAAGACGCAACACGAGAGTTCCAATATATATATATATATATACACATGTGTGTGTGTTCATATGTATATATGTATGCATGTATGTATAATATATAAAAAATACCCCCGAGCTCGCGATCATTGTACTTTCTTATCGGTGTCTTATCAAAGTGAGGACATCTCTGAAGTAATTAACAATCTGCTACTACTACCACCATCACCACTAACTGGCAAACCACCAACAACGCGACGGAATCTATGTAAACCAGATGACAGACGCGGTGGCTAATCGGCCTGGATAATTATAGTCTCGTCAACGTCATTACGAATTATTTTCTCTCTTATCGCGTATCATCATCGGGACCACGAGATTGTCGATAATATCCTCACGAATTTTGATTTCGAAACATTTACGAAAACACAATAAATACGCTTTTTGCGGGAAAAATAATGGATGGGAAGAATGCGACTGTTTATTTAAAAGGATTCTCTCTCTCTCTCTCTCTCTCTCTCTCTCTCTCTCTCTTCCTACCCGAGAAATCTCATTGTTTATCGATAAGGTCAAATTTTTCCTTCGACCTTGTACGCGCTGTACCTTTTGCACTTTGTTATTATGTAAATCATAAAAATGAAAAAGAAAAAAACAAACATATATATATATATATATATATATATGTACACGTACGATCAATGTTATTCATTTCTAATTCATATTTCTGACGATTTCTTAACGCACATACATATATAAACACACAGGCACGCACACGTTATATAAAATCTATTAACGTGGTATATAATTCGTATTCTATAATATATTCGGTCAACGCTCATATACATAGATATATATATATATATATACGTATGTACGTACGTACGTACGTACGTAAATAGATAGATAGCCAAAGTGCGTGGAAAAGCCGCGAGAGGTTTTAATAGAAAACGGCGCTCGCTTTCTCGGAGAAATTCGAAACGTCTCCGTTCCACGTTCGTAAAACTCACCTTTCCTGCGACCGTCATTCCAATCTCGTACCGTTCGAGCAGTCCCTCGAGAAAAAGAACGTAACAATTATGTTTTCGTTCTAATACGTTCGTTAACGAACGACGATACCGACGAACGTTTTCCTTTCCTTTTATTCTTCCTTCCCTTTCAAATGATCATAGAGTTGAACATTCCAAACGTTCTTCTTCTTCTTCTTCTTCTTTCCTTGATACACTACTACTACTGCACTGCGTATAATATTTTATTTATTTAAATTAAAAAAAAAAAAAAGAATACATCGAATCGACCGAAATAACGGCAAGGAAATAAATAAAAAAAAAAAACAAAAAAACAAAAAAAGAGGATAAGAAGAAGGGTGAAAAAGAATACGCGACGGACGAGTAATGCGCGTTTCGAAGGCACACTTGTTATTAGAGTAAAAGAGAGAGAGAAAGACAGAGAGAGAGAGAGAGAGAGAGAGATGAAAAGGAGTGAAAAAGAAAGACTGAACGATACGGAGTTACGCGAACGGGAAATAAGAGAAGAGTGCGCACTCGGCGAAAGCCGCGCGGTGAATGGAGTGGCCGCTTCTCCGCGTGGCTCGCGACGTCACCGATTCCTTTCCCCCACCACCGATCCCGCTCCTTATCCCCACCAACCGCGCGACACTAAGGATCCTACTTCCACACCCCACTACCCCCACTCGCCTAGCAATCGCAAGCCTGATCGCACGTTCTGTCCCCTCCCCCCTCTCTCTCAAAGCTTCGGTATACTCCTTATGACCCGTTCATATGTCGAATCGATGTTCTTTTTTTTTATTATTATTATTAATTTCGTTTCATTCTTTTTAATTAACGTCAATGTTTATGTTTTTATAAAGTATAGACAGAGATACCGATAGACTTCCCTTATGACGCATTCGCATGTCTATATCGACGTTCCTTTTTTTCTCTTATTAATTTCGTTTCATTATTTTTTTTTTAATTAATGTTAATATTTTTACGATGTTAATGTTTATTAATGTCAATATTATCATAAATTATCGGTAGAGATACGGTATTACTGTCCTTATTACGCGTTCGCACGTCGATTTCGACGTTCCTTTTTTTTTTATTAATCTCATTTGATTTCTTTTTATCAACGTTAATGCTGATATTTTTGTAAAGCGTATATATACATATATATATATATATATATATTAATTTAATATTACGGGTCATCTTTTTTCGTAACTAACGAATTTTTGCTGAACCATTAAAATCGTTAGAAAAGAATGAAGGACGTTTTAACGATCGTCATTGTCATCCCTCACGATCGCCTTCTTCTCGATCGCAATAAACAGAGAGTTAGGGTTGCGTTTGTTCGTGACCGTCGTGGTGCACGCGTGGTGGTCGCGTTAACATCAGGGACGTCCTCCATTCGTTCGTTCCCCACCCTCTCCACTCCACCCCACCCACCATTTAAAGCGGAATAGAACTACATTCCGTCGTTTGAGGGTGGATAGAGTAACGACGATTACGGGGGAAAAAATAAACGAGCCAAAGTAAATAAAGTAACGAAAAAGAAAAAAAAAAGAGAGAGAGAAAAAACTTATTAAGTCCGTGGCGACTGAAAATACGTCGACCAGCCCTGTTATCCCATCGATGGACATACCGCCGCACGATGCACTGCGCACACATACACACACAGAGAGAGTGTGCATCGCGCTAAAAACCGTGGGGCAGCAGCAGTCGTGTCGAATGATCCTAAGGGATCGCAAGGGAATCGTGAATTGCATCGTATAGAGAGACCACCGACCGGCACGATTTTCTATTCGTATCGTTAAAATCCTTAAATGTAAGAGAAGGGAATAATTTGCTTAATTCGATGTTAAGATTACAGACAGATTACGTTCTAAGTTAAAAACGAAAACAAAAAGATAAAAAGAAAAAAGATTTTAAAATAGAAGAGAGAAAGAAAAGAAAAGAATCCTTAAAATCGACGGACATAGTGTAATCGATAAATCCGGTGTACTCGGGTAAACAAAAAAAATTAATAATAACGATAATATTAATAATAATAATAATGATGATGATGATGATGATGATGATGATGATGATGATGATGACGACGACGATGATGATGAAATAAAAATGTGTTAACGTTGGCAATGCATATCGCGAACATCCGTTAATAAAGAGGCACGACTTCCGGATGTTGATGTTGAAAAGTAGGGCACAAGTCGTGGCGTGTGGCAGAGGCCTTCGGCCATCACCGATCGCCGACCTGGTCTCTCTCTCTCTCTCTCTTTCTCTCTCAGGATTATGCTTCCAATTGGCTTTCTAATTGGGAAGCGCTATAGTTGGATCCGGCTCTATGGGATCTCTAACATTTCTCATCTTTCTTTTTCTGTTTATCCCTTTCTCTAATTACATTTTATATGTTTCTTTTCTTATCTTTTCTTTTCTTTTCTTTTCTTTTTTTTATCTTCATATCCTCAATACACAATAAATGAACGATCTTTGAACATATATTCCGATTATACCGATTATACAAACGTTAGAATATTATTTTGAATAGAAATTTTTCTTAATTATTTCCTGATTTTCTTTCCTTTTTTTTCTTTCTTCAAAATTAATAAAGTAATAATCGAAATTAATTAGTCGTGTAAGATTATACATCGACATTTTCTTAATCCTCGAAACATATATGTATATATATATATATATACATATGTATACATATGTGCGTGTGTATTTTTAACATTTCACATGATTTGCTCAAAATCGAATATTAATATATTTTCTAAATACGAGTATTATCATTTACACGAGTTATTGTATTATAACTATACCACGTTTAACGTAGTATAACTAATTGTAGTTGGAATAATATAAAATCACGAGGTTGCGATAGAGAATAGAGTAATTAATCGCAGTTTAAAATACTATTATAATCACAGTAACAGTACGATTATAGTTAAACCATCGATAATATTTACACTCTAGTATAATCACCGTACTGCATACATCGTTATATTACACGGTTAATAATAAGTATAATAACAAGTAATAATGTATAATAGTGCATAACGAGTTGGTACAGTTTTTAGACAAAATTATATACATTTTTATAGATACAACCAACAACATCAACAAAATTGTATTATAGAGAATAAACTTATCAACGTGTATATACACATACATACATACATACATACATACATACATACATATAAAAAATTTTTTTATTAAATTCCAAATTAGGATAAAACCTTGCGTCCGACGTGTCCTCGTACATAAATGTGTTAGAGTAGCGCGAGCTAGCTCAAGAATGAGCGAATGTGATTGGTGAGAAAGAGAGAGAAAGAGAGAGGGAAAAAGAGAGAGAGAGAGAGAAGAGATGAAAGAGGAAGGGAGGAGAAGTCAGAGAGGAAGCCGTGAACGTGTGCGTCTACAGGAAAGAGCCTATGTACGCGTATGTCCTACGTACTACAGGGTGCCACCTGCCCGATACTTCTCGAGAATACGGTCAAAGACCCGATGGAGTGGCGTGGCGCGAAGCGCCACCTTCTTCCTCTTTAAAGGTCCCTACACAACGGGACCCTTTCTCTCTCTCTCTCTCTCTCTCTCTCTCTCTCTCTCTCTCTCTCTCTCTCTCTCTCTTCCTCTATCTCACTCTCTCTCTTCCTCTACGAACTATTTACTAACGGAATATATGAACAAAACATTTCTCCTTTTTTGTTTTGTTCACATTTGAAGTATCCTTCAGGAAATTATTGAATCGATCCGAATGAGAGAGAAAAAACAAATTTCACATCGACACATCGATCACAATTAAAAAGAATTTGATCTCGCCTCGCTCGATCATTCGAAATTAATTTTATCCCCATGTACCTCCCACCCCCCCCCCCCAACCCTTTTTATTCTACGATATACGTAACCACGTATTCGCCTTTTTCTTTTCTTTTTTCTTTTTTTGGTTTTCTCTCGACGTATGTGTATGTTCAGGGTGTCCCATAAGTTTCTTCCTCCTTTTTGTTCGTAATCATTGATAGGGTGACGAGGAAGAAACTTAAGGGATAGTCTAAATACGTAATCGTCGTTGTAACAACGAGTGAAATTTTTTTTATTCAAGATCGACGACCTCACATCCGTCGCTCTCTCATCGATAATGTATTCCATCGTTGAAACAATTGTATGATAACGTGATATAGAACAGGTAGTTGTTTGGTGTTGCTACTCGAACGAGTAATCGATAATAACAAACGTCGTCTATGTATGTACGACGTAGAGTTCTCTCAAGTTGACGTATTATGGGCAACGAGGGGATTAGAGCCCGTCGATGGAAAGCTACAACCTACAAGGTGAAAGCCGGCCTCCTCCGGCCATACCCAACAACTACGACGACGACATACCAACGAACGAATCGTTTCAACGCGTTATCTTTCTGTAGAAAGAAAGAAGAAAAAAAACAGGAAGAAAAGAAACCAAAGAAAAAAATTAACAACAACGACGACGACGACGACGACGAAAAATAAAAAGGAAGCGCTCACGAACGTTTTACGAATCGTACAAATGTCGCGTGAAAAAGAGTTTTTGAATTATTAATTTTTCCCCTTTCGTTCCAACGTTTCTTTTCTTTCATTCTCGATAAAAACTATTAGATGTCGCCAATCGAGAACCCACAGTTTTTTCTTTTATATATATATATATATATATATATATATATATATATATATATATATATATAAAATTATCTTTTCGAAGCGACGTGTTATAATAAATATCCGAAAGCCCGATTTTACGTATTACACGGCGAATATTACAAATAAAATGACTCCATTCTGTCTGATTAATTTTTTTTTGGTCGTATAGCGACGAGGAGGGGAGGAAATGAAGGAGATAGAATTAATTTTGGAATCGAGTGATTATCACTTATTTGCTTAGTACGTACGTTTTCGTTAACGACCTCGACGCATGTACATACAGGCATACCTGTGTATATAATATTAATTAATAAATATATATATATATATATATAATATGTAAAGACAGAGATATTCATTATATAAAAAATTATATAGAATAATTTTTAATTGAATAAACCCACCTACATACTCATATACATATATTGGTATCAAGATGTGCGTTTTGTTCACGAAGTCGACACACATACACACCGTACACGCATATGCATATACATATACATATATATATAGCCAGAGAAAGAGAGAGAAAGAGAGAGAGAGAGAGAGAGAGAGAGAGAGAGAGAGAGAGAGAGAGAGAGCAGAACACCGCGTGCTGTTTGACGCGCGCGTGATCCCGGATGCAAGCAGAAGAGAGACTCGGACTCTCGTCGAGGATGCGTTGCGTTAACCCACACGTGACCTCTATTCCATCGACCACCCTCTAACGATACAATAACAAAGACGATTAAACGTGAGATACGTACGAATAAAAGGTTTCGAATCAGAAAATTTGTAAGTAAACGATTACATATAAATTAATATATACATATATATATATATATATATATATATATATATATATATATACACACATCATGCACAATATCTTTGAAGTGAACGATGCAAAGTATGATAAAATGCATCAATCATAATCCCGAAAAGAATAAGTATTTGAAAAACGTTAATAGGGCTTAACCCGAAACTCGAAACCCATTATATTATGAACCCTTTGACATCTGACGTCATTGAATTCGAAATGTAAACCATATAGAGAAAGGTAGACCCCGATGTAATTCACAGGAATAAATCGATCGAGATCGTGATCGCCACTAAACGATATATAACGACAGTATACTACACCTTTTGGTAGCTGACGTCATTTTATCTTGATCGCATGCATACGTACTACACATACATATGTGTGTGTGTGTGTGTGCCGAGTGCCTTTGAGATAGTTCGAAAAAAAAAAAATTTTTATCTTAATGCTGTAAGGATCACTATCGATCACGAATGTGTGTATATTTATAAATATATGTGTGTGTGTGTGCGCGTATACATACATACGTTAACATAGAGATTGGAATGCAGAGACATTTTCAAACACTACGTTCCTATATTTCTCTATTCGTTAAGTATTTAATTGTAATAATTATTCTCGACGGACGATTTATTTTTCTTTTTTTTTTTTTTTTTGTTGAAAGATTTTAGAATACGGAAGTAAAAAAATGTATATACGTGTGTACGTACGTACGTATATGTGCGCGTACGCGCATATAAATGAAAAACAAAATGAACGATATAATACTAATGGAAATTGACGTTCGATCCGCGTATCGATCGGGAACGATCGAAATAATCCCACTTGTTATGTTTATATTCATAATAAGGTTTTGTGGTCCTCTCGGGAATTTGAAAGTGTGGCTGCTGCTAGGAACTCCTCGAAGGCCGACTTCTTTCTACCCATTGTGGAACACAACCTACGCACTTCTGAACAAGTTCTCTCATTCAGTTTTACCAAGTGGCAGAGTGTGACTTATTGTTATTCAAATACTACTACGGAGTATCGCTGGTATCGGAACGATTAAAACTCTCGCGACTGATAGATAAATAGATAGATAGATAGATAGATGGATAGATAAGTAAATGGATGGTTGGATGGTTGGATGGATAGATAGTAAGATAGATAGATAGATATTTAGATAGATATATAATTACATATGTACATACGCATAGAGGGTAACCCACAAGTCGATTGACAAAAATGCATTGTTATTGTAAACAGGTTTAACTTGATAACATTAACGTGGACAGATAATATTTTAACCTTCTTTGTTCCCCTTCAATAAAAGCCATTTTTTTTTTATTCATTTCTATACGCGAGTAAGTAATAATTCTTTATGAATTAGTACGAAAAATGTCTCGGTGTATGTCAAATTTTTGGAAAAGGGGGAAAGAAGAAAAAAAGGAAAGAGAGGGAAAGAAGCTTGAATTCGAATTTCTACTCGATAACCAAAAGAAAAGATTCAATCGGAATGAACTAAAAAGATATAAAATTTAATGAAATATATGGAAGATTAAGACTGTGAATTGTTTATTTTCAAGTGTTTTCTTATTTAGAAGTGTATAATATATATATATAACATACTTTATATTTTTAATCTTATATAGTTACACGAGAGATAGTTTATGTGTATGGTGCAATCATTATATTATACTAAATACATTAGCATAACTATTCTATATTAAATATAGCTTATTAAATATTAACTCGTAAACATTATAATTAAAACATTAATGAAATCTATCTATGTATATATATATTTTTTTTGTTTTGTTAATCTGGTATTTATCCAATTGTAAAACGTCGAAAGTTTGAATATATAGATAAAAAGGAAATGAACGAAATCGTTCGCAAACGATCGAGAAGTTGTATCGTTTTAACGGGGGCTCTCGTACACAGTGGTGGGCGTTCATGACTCAAGAAGATCGAGATTAGTCGGAAATATTACTTGCTGGCTAACGTAATCTCGACAAATATAGAGCTATCTTCGTTGTATCTCCGTTGCTCTTGGCAACTTTAGAAATAAGGAGGCGGAAAGATGGAGGAGGTGAGTGGTTACGATCCATCATCGATCATAAACTTTCCAGTTAATTATCGATGACAATTACTGTTCGATTATGTATATACAACCGCACTTTTTATTATTATTATTATTATTTATTTCTTTTTTAAATGTGCTCACGAACGTCCAACGTTTAGCGTTAACGCGCCATCCGAAGTATTTGGGTTGGTGGCAATTAAGTGATCGCGGTATTTTAAAATAAGAATCTATCGACAAAATCGGTGATCACCTTAGTTGCCAACCAGATATCCAATACCTTCTCTATCCGTAGCTTTTCAAGGTTCAACGGATCTAAGAAACAGAAACATTTCGCGAGGGATCGCGACAAATACATACACACACATTCCCAAGCAACGTATCGAACCCATTCACTTTCCGTGAACGGTGAACGGTGGTAAAGGAAACGCATTTTATGTTAGAGCTCATCTGATATCGATAATGTCGAAGAGATTCGGAGATAGAAAACAATTAAGGAAAACATATACATATTTATATATATATATATGTACAATATATTGCATTATAAGACAAACATTGATCGCTCGAACCTATATCTAATATAACCGATGATATTGATAAGACTCCTATAATTTTGTTTCGTAAACAAATTCAAAATATTATTTAACAATAATATGAACGTTAATTGTCATAGAATAATCGATCATTTTCCCAATCCTTTAACCGTTTAATCTTGAAAAGGATATATACGATCGATATAAATAACGTTTGAATAATGTCTCGCGACGCATAGGTTAGGAGAGACCGCAAATATGCGCGTCGTTTACCGTCCTTTTTTTCTTTTTCTTCCATCCGACTTTCAAGCAACGCAAAAGTACAGTTCGTTGGGAATGTAATCGTTTTTCTAGTTGGAACTGAACGTAACGGGGAAATAAGAGGAAAGAAAAATCAACGAATGTTTTGAAATAAATGAAATGAGAAAAGACTTACTGCTCCGCCCTCCCCCTCGAACAAGCGAATCTCGATGATAACTTTGATGACTTTTCAAGGAAACATTTTCGAACCTTTTCTCTCTCCTTTGTATGTATATATATGTTTTTCTTTTTCAAACACGTAATTATAATATTGATATATATATATATATATATATATATATATATATATATATATATATATATATATATGTATATGACCTAAAAACGAGAGTCAACACAGAGAACAATGATCTAGATTCGATGTGACGAGACTGCTTGGCGTCGGACCTTATCCCCACCCACACTTACACCTCTAATTCCCGTCCTAATTGGTTGGATTTCAGAGCAGTTCAAACGTTGGCACGTGCGCTCGACACACGCCATTGGTATTGAGATCTGTGTGAACGATGCTACTTCCATAATTCTGATTTGTCGAAGGACAATCTTTGCACGTATCGTGATTCGTCCAATGTCTAACCTTTAAGTGAGATTTAGGTCGAGTATACAAAGTCGACATTGTTAATTCGATAATTTGAATCGATCGAACCACCCTGTTCATCGATTAAATCAGATAACGCGTAAATAATTTTTGTTCGATTAAGAAAAAAAAAAGAAAAAACGTACAAATATCTTTTATTTACTAATTTCATTAATATATCGCGTATCAATATATATATATATGTGTGTGTGTATACGTGTTTCGTATCGAAGAAGACAAATTATGTACGATATATATAAATCATTGTAAAGTAACGAACGGTTAATACGAAATGTTATAACACGATTTAAAAATGATCGAGCGGTAGATTATGACTCGTGCCAGATTCAGGTTTGTGACACGGATCTCGTCTCCGTTTGGGCTTACTCATATATATATATATATACTCATATATATATATATATATATATATATATATATATATATATATGCGTATATAAGAGGGAGGGGCAGGGCAAATAGGATACATTCTTACATTTAAAATTGCCCGCGTCCTTTCAAATCTTACGTCGTATCTCTCGTATATCTCCGTATATCGTATCTCGTATATCGTATCGTAATATTACGACATTCATCGCGATATATATATATATATATATATATATATATATATTACTATTATTATTATTATCCTTATTTTTGAAAATTATTCGAACAATCAAAATTAATTTCAACGTCGTATTTAAAGATATATTGTATCTACGTACGTAATATATAATGTGTGTTGTGTATATGCGTGTGTATCGAAGAGACACCAAAATGTAACACATCGAACATATATATATATATATATATACACATTGTTTTTGTTTGCATCGAACGTAAGGAGACACACACAGAGACAGATAGCAGAGAGAAAAAGAAAGAGAGAGAGAGAGAGAGAGAGAGAGAGAGAGAGAATGTAAAATAAGGAATCAATAAGTATGTATAACAAAAGTTATTTCTTTTGGCTCACCTTTGGCTCGCAATTAATGTCATCGTTTATCGTAGTGAAATCTTTCCTCGCACACGGAAGCATTTCCTCGTTAATGTTTGAGGATTTAACGTCGCCGTAGAATCTAAAATAACGAGGGTTTTCTCCCTCCGCATCGGGAGAACGTATGGTCCCCGAAGAAAGGGATTCCGTTAAAGAGAACACCAGTTGTCTGAACGGCTCATTCTCGTACGAGTCGTCGCGAGGAGAGGAGGTGGTGGTGGTGTTGCCGGCGGTGGTGGTGGCGGTGATGGAGGAGGAGGAGAAGGTGGAGGTAATGATGGAGGTGGTAGTAGTAGTGATAGTGACGATGGTGGTGGTTGTTCGGTTTTCCTTCTTACCGACATCAACGGCTCTCTTACGTCCATTCTCCATTCGTTCATCGAGTTCAGACTCCACCGTATTCTCCCCACCTGACTCTTCCTCTTCCATGGTCAAAACGTTGGACCTAACGAGGCTCATATCGGAAAGAAACGGCTGCGGCAAGCTCTCCTCCTCGTATTTCCTTCGATCAAGCCGAATACGTGTACGAGCCTCGCCCATCTCCTCCTCCTCCTATTATATCTCTCCGACGTCATTCGTTGCATTCGCCGATCGTACCAACGGAGGACAGAGAGAGACAGAGATGGAAAGACGTATATATATATATACATATATATAAAGAGAGAGAGAGAGAGAGAGGGAACGAGTGCAAGAAAGGAGAGAGAAGAGAGAAGAGAAAGAAGAGGGAAGAAAAAAAAAGAAAAAGGAGATGCAAGGCGCGACGCGACGTGACCCGCGTGTAACACGTAGACCGTGTCTTGATTTCAACTACATGATCAGTCCGAGCTCAAGACGCACGATTCACTCCCGTTTACCACGGGAACGACTGACGCTCTCCCTACTGTCCTTCTCCTATTCCTTCTCCTCTTCTTCCTCCTCCTTATTCTTCTCCTTCTTTTCCTCTTCGCTACTACTACGATACCTCTCTACGCACACGTCAACTCACTGCGTATCTCCTACACGGCACATAGCCCGAGAGAGAAAGAGAGAGAAAAAGAGAGGGAGAATCTTTTCCTCCATTTCTAATACGATAAATGTTTTCTTAATCCGAGCGAAATAATTCAACACATTCGTTTTAAATCTTTAAACGCGTTAATACAGAGAGATCTTATTTTTCTTTTTTTCTTTCTTTCTTTTAAATGCCTATTTGCGTAAATAAATTCTTCTCGTTAAATCTCGCTTTCATTGTTTCTATTTTTTTTTTTGTTCTTTTAAAGAATTTCACTTACGTTTCTCTAAATCCACGTACCGTGATATCATTCGTTCGTTTCATCGCGCCCGCGCTTTTCGATGTTTCTCGAACATTCGCATGCTCACCAGCAATCGTTACAATTACGTACGGATTTAACAATTTTAATTATAAAATTGAACTGTTTTTCGTTACATGTTCCGTGTGTATATGTTTATGTATTTATGTATATATGTTTAGTACTGGTACATATTTATGTAATAATGATATGTAGTTAAAAGGATCTCTTATATCACTCGTTATGTTATTAAATTTAATGTTAAATTTTTTAATTTCAATTATTAGGTTAGGTTATATTTAACGAGTAATACTAGTTTTAATATATTTTTAATGTACTTATATATGTGTACGTATGTTTACAATTATATATTTATATATCTTCCATTATTAATTCATAATGCTAATAACATTTAATTTATTGATAATTTAAATTAAAAATATTACGAATGTTCAATAATGTAAAATTTAATAAAAATTTGATCAGATAATTTTTAATAGTAACGACAACGACGTAATAAAATTTTTAATTTTTGAAAATCAACAGATATTAACATCGAAAAATTTATTCTCCATGAAAATAATTTATACGGAACTGAATTTGACACTTTATTATATTTTATTATACATCAATAATATTTAGTATTAACACCAATATATTATATTATACATCGATGGTATTTGGTATTGAGACAAATATATATTATAATATACATCGATAACATTTAGTATTGAGACGAATATAATATAAGTTACATTGATAATATTTGATAATGAGGCGAATATATGATGATATACATAAATAATATTGGTATTGAGACGAATTGATATTTTATTTAAATTCTAAACTATGTAAGCACTATTAGATGTAGTATTACTAATAATAATTCACAGTTTCTAACGAAACATTTATGTGTATTACGATACAAAAAATCTAACATAACAATTAAAAATAAAAAGAAAAAAAACGTAAATTAATAAATAAATATTTCTATCATATCCATAAAATCAGATGATCTACATAGAAAGTTAAAGCGAATTTGTTTAAATATCTAACAAAAATAAAATATTGGAAGACATCATCTAAAAGAATTAATTGAATTTAATATTTTGATGCACATCAATAGTATTTGATATTGATATGACATGTTATGATATACATCGATAGTATATAGCACATTGAGACGAATAATTTATTATATACAATCGATAGTATATTGTATTGAGACAAATAAAATTGGTGTACATCGATAATATTTGAAATTGAAACAAATCGATATTTGATTTGAACTCGAAACTGTGCAATTATTATTAGTGCAATCACTACTAAATTCATTATAACTAATAATAATCTACATTTTCTAATGATACATTTATACATATTACGATATAAAATCTAATATAAAAATTATATAACAAGAAAAAAAAGTAAAAAAATAAATATTTCCTCCATATTCATAAAATTAGATGATTTACAGAGAAAATTAAAACGAATTTGTTTAAATATCTAAAAAAATATACAATATTGGAAGACAAATCACCTAAAAGAATTAATTATAAAATTAATCCTTAAAAAATTGTACATTTATAAAGAAATATGGAAGTTTAACTCGAACTTAAATAATTCGGATGGTGGTACCCAACCACCAAATGCCCGTTCCAGCTCCTTTGCTACAGCAATGCATAAATGATCGTTATATGGAGCTGCAACAACCTAGAATATGTATATATATATATATATTATATAAATTCACCTGAATTTATTACACCTGTAACGTTGTTTATATATATATATATAAATTGTACATACCTGAATACCTACGGGGATTCCTTCATAGTCTAATCCAAGGGGAACTTGACATACAGGAAACTTAAGTACATTGAATAAACACCAATAACCAAAATTATATGGTCTGAGAAATGAAGAGTAATGATAAATGGCAGGAAATGGACTCGAAGGATAAAATAAGACTCCATTTTCATTTAAAATTTCCTATAAAAAGAAAAAAAAAGAACAAAGTGTAAGTATTTATAATTGTAAAGGTCCATATATAATGATTCTAGATAATGAAAATGATGTTACGTACCAATAGATATTTTTTCATCCTGTTGGTAACGCTTATAGCCCATTCAGGATTTTCTTTTGGTAACAAATCTTCGTCTATTAACTTTAATAACGCAGCGAACGTTATTTTGGATGTTCCCGTCACAAATTTCCGTATTTCGGATATCGCACTTGCACGATACTGTGAAAAATCGATTTTATAAATTATACAATATAAAAAAAAAAAGGTTGAATTTTTTTCACGAGCTATATTAATTTTACCTCTCTGTTTGTTATATCTGCCTTAAAGTCTGTATCTTCTTGAGACATCCAATATCTCCATAATCTAAAACTGTATTCTGATCCGGGTATCTTGATCTATGTAATAATAAAAAATATTTACGATTGTATGACTTTTAATAGAAACAAGCGTATTGTTCTTTCAGACAATAATTTAATAAGGGGAAAAAAAATAAAAATAAAATAAAATAAAATGAAACAAAATAATGACCTTGGTTGTAGAATGAGTTATTTCTTCGAAATGGTCCACTGCCTTTTTAAATGCAGAACGCATCGAACGACACACTTTACTTGCTCTAATATCACCAGATTCTAGTTGATAAAATATATTCAAATTTTCTAAATTGACTGGTTCGTCTAATTTTAACTTGGATACTTTGTCGCCAACCAAAACTTTCAAAAATGGTGCCAAGTCTTCAGCCTTTTTACAGATTGGACCTGCCTCTGCCATAGACGTTGGATAATATTTATCTCTTAATCCAATACCTTTTAAGGATGTCATTCCTACCAATTAAGAATAATTATATGTTTTGTAATAATTTTAATATAAAAAGTTATACTTGGCGTCATTGAAATATATAGATTATATTTGTAAATTCTGACCTTCACTAGGTTTCATTCCAAAAACTCCATTGTAAAATGCTGGCATTCTAGTGGATCCTCCGATATCACTTCCGATAGAAAGTGCAGAACCACATGCAGCGGTAATAGCACCTTCACCACCGCTACTTCCACCAACGGTTCTTGTTGTATTATAAGGATTACATGTCTGACCATACAATTTATTTCTCGATTCAACCCATAAATTAAGTTCAGGAATGTTAGTTTTTGCAATAAGTATTCCACCAGCATTTTTCAAATTAGAAACCACGGTTGCGTCTGACGTTGAACGGTGATTTCTACGTCTTATCATACCCATGGTATGCAATAAACCTATAAATATTAATTATAAACGAAAAGAGGTAATATACAATGCAATACCGCTCATTTACTTATATAGATATTATATAGAATATATTATCTTATCGGAATGTAGTATCCAGCCATTATAAATGATCAAGTATAACCATTACTAGTATTATAGAGCAATGAAGATAGAGATAATCGAGTGACGGTTAATTAAAAGTTTCAATATATTTTTAAATATATTTACCTTTCGCTTCATTGCTCTCTTTAGTTGTAAATGGAACACCTAAGAATGGTCTTGTCTCTTTTAAGAACGAAGTATCCTCATAACCCTGTAGTTCAATATCGACCGCTTTTGCTTCCTCTATTGCGTCTGCGTACCTTTCTTCTACGATCGCATTAATCAATCCATTAACTTCTTTACACCTTTCGATAAAACTTGTTACGACTTTTTCAGCTGTAACTTGCTTTGTTCTAAAAGAAAATAGAAAGCAAATAACAGAAAAGATATATATATATATATATATATATATATATATATATATTGTGCAATAAATTATGTTTTAATAAATTACTCCAATAAATTACGTTTTGAATGAACGTGGGATGAAATAAAAAAAAAGAATAGATTAAAAAAAAAAAAAGATGAAAAAAATTTGTACCGTATCTTTTCTGCTAACGATGTGGCACTCTCCAATAATAAATCATTTTTCGCTCCAGGTACTTTCTTTACTCTACAGTCATAAAATAATCCAAACATCAGATCTACTACGCAATCAAATATATAATGTATTCCAATGACGATACATCTTATGAATTGCACAAGTAACTTTTTCCATTTATTAAGTAACGTATTGTTCCGATTTTTCTAAAAACGAAGAAAGCAAGATGATAAAAAAAAGAATGCGAACTAATATATATGTATATATATATATATATATATATATGTATATAGTATATAGATATATATAATATATACATATTATATATAATATTAATTCATTTGTTACACGTATTTTATAAATGCTATAGTTATATTATTATTTAGGAGAAAACATAAAATAATATATTATTTCAAATACCTTTCTTATTGAAGTACACATGATGATATGTGCGATAAACGTTAGTTTAACAGAAATTATTCGAAGATATATTTAAAATTATTAATATTAACGATATTCGATGTAATTTCGGGATTGAAATTTATATGGATGACGTGTCCCTATGATTTGACCTATATCTTTGACGACGAATGAGCGAACGAACGAATAAAATAAATGAAATATAATAAATCGATGTTATTCAAACTCAAGAATACGTTTTACTGCGAACTATCTAGAACCGACAATAACCGACTAGTATAATTATATTTTCTTTCTTTTTTTTTGGGTTCCGCCCCTTTTGAATAACTACTTCGTAATGCGACTGTTATATTATATAGATATATATATCTATATAAAAAGATTTTTCTTAACGTTCCGATTAATCTCACAAATCTTAATTAAGACCGTATATATGTAAACGCTCTACGAATTGACTCTTATAATGTTAGCCCGACAATGTTACAAGGAGAGAGATTTGAAAGGCGCAGCGCTATCACTCTGAATCAGCACTTTCAATGTATGATCAGGTACGAATAAAATCAATAATTTCGAAGTTACTAGAATTCCAAAGAATTTAAAAATAAATTAAAAAAAAAAGGAAGAAGAAAAAATTCGATTTTAACAAATAGAAATTCATATCGTATAATATATATCTTTTTAAATAATATATCATTTTAAATAATATATATTATATATATATATATATATATATATATATATATATATATATACTATATAGGTTTGACCTATATTTTAGAAGCGGCTCATATAAACCAAGTAAGACAAAAGACAATGAAAAAACAATGAAAACTAAATAAACAAAAAAGAAAATATATATACAAACGTAAATATATATACGTAGGTATCGTATTTAATCGTAATTTTAATACATTAAAATTAATAATTTTTTCATCGCATTTAAATTTTTCGAAGATATATTGAATTTTTTTTTCTCTTTTATGATGAGGTTAGATAGGAGACAGAAGGGACAATCAATTTGAAGGCCAATATCTATCCAAAGGAATTTCATTCGATAGGTGTTTTAGTTTGATAAGCTATTAAAATATCGATTAAAACTTTTTCTACATCCCGGTATATATCGTCCTTTTTTGTTTTTATTTTCACAACGATCGTCGTCATTTGATTGGTTAAGAAAAAATTTGTCCACGAATCTTGTCCATGACGTTATTGATCCATGGAGACATAGTAATGGCGTGCAACATATGTTTATCAAACTTTAACTACGATTGGTTACAATTTTCATTCGAGTAAAACAAATCGTAAGAGACGCTTATCTTACTTATGATGTATCTTTGGTATATAGGTATGTGTTTTAGAAACTTTAATAGAATTGACAGATTAGTCTGCTGGTGAGTAATATTTATATATATATATGTCATCTGTCTTATATATATATATATATATATATATATATATATATATATATATTTATATATATATATTTGTGATATCTTTTGATTTCGTATCTTTATAAAATTTTTATGAGACTCTCGATGACGTATGACGCTGTCAGTTGTTCTTTATTGAATTATAATCAAATTCTCCGTTTATCGTTTATCTTATAGAACGGTGCGTTAATTGAATCAATACATATTATCTGTCATTATAGGATTAAATCAATAGAAGGCGAATTATTAACTTGAAAGGTTGCAAACTAACCGTCACAACGGGGGTCGAACAGTCAACCATGTCCGTCTCTCAGATGGAAAGTATGCTTTTTTGTAATAATTATTTATATTATTTACTTTGATTATTTTACGTATTATCTTTAATATGTGATATCGATTAATACGCATAATCTGTGATATATGGATCGTTTAACACAGACGATTGTAATTCGATCGTTCGAATGATCGAGTAATAAAGAGTATTTGTCATAAAGAAATTATTTTATACGTTTATATGTAACGCGAATAACGATGTTGATAGAATTTTTGATTTTGATTTAAAAAAATATTTATTTAATATAAACGTCACATATAGGTTATTACGTCTTGTTGATGATATATATATATATCGGTTGATATCCGTTATTAATACTTATATTGCTCGATGTTTCTGATTGTTATAATTTAAATATTTAATGTTTTCTACGTATAATTGAAAATTCCTTACATATTTAATATAGAGAATTTGTTCAACTTAAAATTCGCCGTAAAGGAGTTGGAGAGAAATTCGAAAAAATGCGAGAAAGAGGAGAAGATAGAAAAGGCCAAGGTGAAGAAAGCCATACAGAAGGGAAACATGGAAGGTGCAAGGATACACGCTGAAAATGCAATTAGACAAAAAAATCAAGCGTTAAATTATCTACGTATGAGTGCTCGCGTTGATGCTGTTGCCAGTAGGGTACAAACTGCATTAACGACAAGAAAGGTTACCCAATCTATGGCAGGTGTGGTCAAAGCGATGGATGCTGCAATGAAGTCGATGAATTTAGAAAAGATATCAGGTTTAATGGACAAATTTGAAAGTCAATTTGAAGATTTGGATGTTCAAAGTTCGTACATGGAAAATGCTATGTCTCAAACAACGACAACGAATGTACCGCAAAACGATGTCGATGCGTTGATGCAACAAGTAGCAGATGAAGCTGGGTACGCTTTGTATTATTATTCGTTAGCTAATACATATATAATAGTCATTTTTGTTTATTAGGCTTTTTTTTATTTAATAAATAAATAAATAAATATATATATATGTATGTGTGTGTATTTTAGTCTTGAATTAAACATGGAACTTCCATCTGGACAATTAGGAAGTGTTGGATCTTCTGTATCTGTAACTCAGGAACAGGATGAACTTACACAACGGTTGGCACGTTTAAGAGAATAATACCAACCTATATGTGTAATAAAAATGTTATATATCTACAGCTTAAACGAAACAGGTACTACTAAAATTGATCTTAGTGCTCTATATTTTAATAGTGTTATACCAAATGTTAGTTACATTGTGAAATACATGTAGATATTTGAAATAATACTAATCTAATCTCTGATACACGAGTAAATGCCAGTGTAACTAATAGTTATTATCTATTATAATTTAGTTATTTGTATATTATATATGTTTATATATTCATAACATTTTTATTACATAAAATCAATTATTGCAATGCAATTATAGTAAATTTCGGTTCAATTTATATGCTTACATTTACGATCAATATATTTTGTATACTTTAAAAGTCAGGTAATTGTTTAATATTTGTGTTTGTTTGTGTGAAACATTAAAAAATTTAATATATTTGTAAAATTATGAAAAATGAAAAATCTAAACATTGTGCTTTTTTGCAATAATAACTTTTTTAACTTAAAACGAACAAAATTTATATTAGATCACTATGTATTTTTTAAAATTCCTAAAAGCAGGCATAAAAAAA
Organism: Dolichovespula media; assembly: GCA_911387685.1. Taxonomy (NCBI): domain Eukaryota; kingdom Metazoa; phylum Arthropoda; class Insecta; order Hymenoptera; family Vespidae; genus Dolichovespula; species Dolichovespula media. The sequence goes on along the minus strand of OU426874.1, from coordinate 1,899,126 downwards.
TTTTTACTATATTTGACAATATCTGTTTTTAATATTGTAATACTGCATTATTAATAGGTATATGGGAATTTAAAATAAGATAATATATACTTTTTTATTCTTATTCATTTTTTTTATATATATATATCAATAGCCCAGATAATTAACATGCAAAAGAGTATTTGTTGAAGCACAACAATAATTATAGAATATTTATATATTGCACAGACACATGTAAATAAAATCCTATCTCTGTTATGCTCATAAGTGGTTTTGTTTCATAAGTTGCTACTCTTTTTTATGAACTTTTTGATCAATGACATGAATCGCATAAAATTTAAATACAATTTAAAACTACTTTTCCAATTATTACTATGGCATAAAAAAAAAGAAACAAAACGTTTAATATTTCATTATATAAATGAAGATAATCTTAAACTTTTGCTTTAGTTTAATGAAATGACGCATGTATGTACTTGTGTAATTATTTATAAAACATGTAATATATTACTGAACTTGAAAAACGAAACCGTAAAGAAAATTTTAATATGATATTAAGAAAAACCTGATCTTGAAATATAATATATTATTTTCAAAGATCATAAGCAGTACTTTAATAATTATGGTATATCATCATAAAGAAAATAATTTCCTAATTTCCATTTGAAAATTTTTTTATCCAAAGTGTATCATAAGGCTCAGCTTGTTCTAATGTAATCTTTTTTTCTTGATGTAATTCTAAAAAAGAGAAGTTTGTTTTAACATCAATTTTTACTTTAAAAATACTTTGTATTATTTAAAAAAAAAAAAAATAAAATACGATAAAGAGTTTACCTAAAAGTAGTAAATAGCAATATACCGCATCGGCTTTACTATATTCACCAGGTGGAATAACGTCAATGAACTGAACTAAATCTGTGTCATGCCAGAGAACTTCTAAGAGTGCAAGCAAATCTAATTTTGTTAACATACACGACTGCGAGAGTTTAATAGTTTCCTGACTAAAAAGAGAAAATAAATAAATGAAAAGCAGGTTGTCTGTAGCATTATGAAAACTGTAGCATTATGATATAACAGTATCAATTAATTATATATGAAATTAATTATACTATAATTATATATAATTAATCGTACATATGATGTTCACTATATTTATATTAAAAATGAAAATGCATTTTATAAATGATATACACACATTTATAGTCAATTTTCTGAACTTACGATTGATCTATTGTTTTTTCACGGATCGTCAAGTCAGGACCAGTTCCATTTTGTGCAATATTTAATAGCCCAAAGCCTTGTTCTATGCTTTGCAAATCTATTTGTCGTTCGATATTTGGGATTACTAATTCCTGCAGTGAACTTTCCAATTCACGAGTGCTAGTTTCTTTTATAGACTTGCCATTTGCATCCATAGACTTTATCACAGATAATTCAGGAATCAATTCATCGGTCTTATTGCTTTTTTCTCCCAAACGTACAATTTCGGTAGCTAGAAATTTACACGATGTTATCATTACATTAATGTAATTGATAAATAACAAATTTTTTTTTTATCCAAGCAATACATGTTTCTAGCAAAGGAAATTCCATTCGTGTCTTCTTTCTCTTGGATGGTACAGCAAGGTGCATGCTGAAAAGTTTAATTAATGGACTGTTCCATTTGTTTTTGCGAACAGAAACAAATCTTGCTGGTGCCGCTTGAAAAAGAATTTTTGATGTTGATATATTGACATTATTGATACTTAATGGCTAAAAAAATAACAGAGGTAGATTAATGTTTGTATTAATTCTTTTACATAATATAAATTCATTCTTGTACAAAAACTGAATGAACTTACGACGGTTTGAGCATTGACATTACCGATCCACTTTCTTATTTCTTTATGACTCAGTTTTGTATTTTTATCGACAAATTTTCTCTTCCTTTTTGATTTTATTTTTGTCTGTTGTGAATCTTCATGCATTGATTCCAATTCCTTTAATGGTTCTGTAGAATCGTCAATAGCAGGAACAGGAACTGGAACTACTTCGGTTTCTGTTGTTGTCGCAATATCAGTTCCATTTTGAGCTGCTACATTCTTGAACTTTAACTTAAATAATAATTCTCAAATAATCCCTAATCGTTAGTAACAATAATTTGCTTTTGTAGACAAAATACATACGCGTCTTCTTTTGGTTGGTGTTTCTAAATGTGTTATTTTATCAGGCAGTCTTTTACGAGGGGTTAAATGAGTACTCGCTTCTAACATAAACTCTTCCACAGTTACCTCCGGTAATGTTATCTTTGTAAATGCTGTACGATGTTCCTCGTCTGAAACATAAACATATTATATCAAGCATAATAATAATTATTATTATTATTAACCTTGTAATGATATAAAGTTAATTTAGTTTCTTACCTCTTAAAGTGAAATCATCACGTACAAGAGATATTGTCGTTTCCTTTTCAGCTTTATCAAATGGTATATAAAATTCTTCTGAATCTCTCAATGTATTAACATCGTAAAGAGATGCGTCATTTGTAATGTGCATTCTTCCAAACATTTCTCTGTATAATAAAAAAAAAAAATTTTTCATAACAAAGAAATAAATTGCATAATTAGGATCCATAGGAATAATGACAATTATTTTGTTTTTTTTTGAATGAATGAAGATTTTCTACATTTTAAGATTGACTTGAATCATTGGAAGAGAAAAGAATAGAAATACTAACGCCGAGCAATCTGCGTCAGGTGGATTTAAAAAACGTAGTTCTTCCTCTGTTAAAGCACCAAACTCTAAACAATCGGCATCATGCATCTATATATGTAATTATTCATTAGAGATTTTCAAACATTATATTAATAATGTAACATAAATATAACATATCACGTGTAAAAAAGATATACTCATTGTATATGATATATGTGCGTTATGTACATAGATACAAAATATGAAAATGAAATTCTATCATATCTTTTATGGCATAGTCATATATTTACCATATTTCTAAGTTTGGTGTCAATGTTGTGTTCATAAGGTAATAATTTAAAAGCTTCATGCAATTGATCACTACTCGTTGAAGTTACATTCAAGGAATCAGTATATTTTTCATTTTTTTTTTCGTCCCTATTCAAAAATAATTATAATTTTCTAGTAAAGTTAAATTGATCATCTTTCAAATATAATAAAAAGTAGTAAAAAAAAAAATAAGTTTTTATATACCTCTTGTCAGTTTTAGTAATAGTGTCAAACATATTTTCAAGTTCAATAACATCTTCTAGAATAATAATAAAGATTATAGTAAGATATACTTTATATATATATATATATAAAATGAATATGAACTTACTTTCTAGATAAGAAGTTTGACACAAAAGTATTTTTGTAACACCGCACATTAGTTGAGATGATAAGTAAAGACTAACTCTATCGGATGGTTTATCAATGCTCGTATAAATCATTTCTTTTATATCATTGCTTTTTTAAAATAAACAAATTCTTTATTAATGTGTATTAATTTAGATGGCAAAGAGATGGAAAAAGAAAATATATCATTAATTATACCTACCACATTTGACAAACATCAATTTCATTTATAGTCAATGATTTAAACTTTCGTTGAAACTTTTTTGTACTGAAGGTAGCGGCTAGCCAACATTTTGTGAATTTTCCTTTATTCCTTCCAGCAAAAAGTTCGAATGGATCGAACATCTGGTACAAATAGAAAAAGAAAAAAAAAAAAAAAGAAAAATAAAGAATTATGAAGTAAGTTTACTCTTATCTATTTCTTTCATTACATCAAATTTCATAACGTATGAAGATAATATGATATGGCAATTATTTCTTCAAAGTATTTGAAATACTTGTAAGAAAAGAAATAAAAATAAGATAAATAAAAATATTTGTAAAATAAATTATGTAAATTTCTTTTTTTTCAGTGTAGATATGAAATATTAATCTTTGTCATTTATTTTTCAAATAAAAGTCATAATCCTTCCTTTTATTTTTTTAAATTAAAAAAGTATATCGTACTATAATAAATTATTATTATTTTCCAATTATAATTTTTGTGTTTTATATAATTTTTACGATTTCTTTCTTATCTCCTTACCATTGAAATCGTAATTAAATATTGAAATCGTAACCGTTCGATCACTTTGTAATCAGTGTACGGTCTTTCAATAATCATAAATCGATCGATATCGTTCAATAATCGAAATATTCGTCGGCTGTTGATTGGTAGAAGCGATTTAACCTTTCGCATCATTGGATGATTTGAAAAATATGCTTGCATCGACAAATCTCAACTCTTTTTAAACGCGAAAACTTCGCGTCGGAACAACGAAACTCTTTCCTTCTAAACGGGACGATTAAAACAGGATCGCCAAAAGTGCACCGAACGAAGATGCACATGCAGCTGAAACAAGCGGAACTATTATAGATGCGTGGCAAATTCTTCAAGTTTCCTCGCGCGTTACCAATACAATATTTCTTGCAAGAGAAAATAATATCTCTTTAGATTGGTATAACGGAATTTTTCATTTCTTTTTCTTTTTTTTTTTACTTTCATTATGTCAAATTAAATTAAATTCAGAATTTTACCTTTCACATGAGTAATATACATACATGCGTATATTTTCTTTTTTTTTTTGTTATAAGTTTCTTCATGTGTGAATTCTTTGAATGTTCAGGTACGAACGATTTAGGAAATAACTTAATAAATTTCTAATCTTACAGGAAAATAATATCAATGAGCACGTTATTATTGACATTGCATTTTTAATAACTACAGTGCGTGTTCATGTCTAATTGTATAGAGTTATTGATATATTATATAATCAATTAAACGTTTTAGTTAACAACAGCTCTCAAGGTTGTGAAGTAGGAGAATGCCGAGGATAGGTACTGAAATATATAAAATCATTTAAATTTATCGATGTGCGTGATAAATATCGACAATTGTAATAATAATTTAACTTACCGACATGTAATAAGTAAAAGAAAATGCCGGTATAAATCCAGAAATGGTGACTGCCACTGGCTTTTGAGTTCTTTGGATTAGAAAGCATACATTTTGCCACATTTCTCGTGATTTATCGAACCAATCCAGATTAAAAACTGCGGATCCAATGTCAGTACTCTGCGACGACAATTTAAAAAGAAAAAAAAAAAAGAAAAAATCATGAAGTATACAAGCTGCATAATTATCATTATTTACATTGTCCGAATAAAAAGGGTGAGTTATTACCTTTTGTATTAAATTTTCAGCCGGATATGAGTTCACGAACATTTGCATGGCGGTTAGAAAATCAAGAAAGATGAATTGTGATTTGACCGTGATTGAATCCGTCTGTACATAAAAAAAAGAAAAAGAAAAAAAACGGAATAAGATACATCAAAAGAAAATTTTGATATGAACAAAATGAATATTTTAATATACATAGATACTTATCGTGCACATACGTATGAATATTTTCTATCTAGGGTAAATATTATTCTGAATATTTTAAATAATAACGATTATTTCATTGTTATAATGATTCTACTAACAAAGAAGTATAGGAGTCCACTGAACACTATTAATACGGTCGTAATACAAACAGTGGCAAAGATGACATAGCGCACAGTTTTTACTACCCTTTCTGCGAAACTAAAAAGAAATAAGAATAAAATGTGTTTGCGCTTTTGTAAAAATGAATTGTTTCCCCTCCCCCTCTCTCATTACAATGAAAAATATAATATTACCTTAGTATCTCGCTATGTTTCACTATTATCCGATTAAGATCACTTTCGTTGACGACATTGGCTATTTCTATTTCCAACATTTCAAATCTTGCACCGGTGAACCATAGTAATACTGCGACAAAGTTATCGATCGATTGACCCGCGGCACATTCTATACCAATAACTACATGTTGAAAATAAACAAATTCGAATGTCGGATGTGGATGTATGTCGAAAGGATATACGGCATAAGTTGGTAATTCTTGTGGTAGAAATAATGGTCCCAGAATGATATGCGCGCTGATTGCATATACCCCAATAGTAACGGATAAGTGTAGCGTTGAGGCTTTGTTCACGTATTTTTCAAGTACAGCCTTTTCCATGGGTGTGGCTCGTTCAATCAAACTCAACATTTCCTCTACAATCGACTGAAACGATCGAAATGATTATGTGGACGACGTTATAATCCCAATATGTTTCGACCAAATTCATATTTGAATATTATTAAACCTGATAACTCGAACGTTGCAGTCTACCAATAATAACTTTTATGGTCACTTGCATAGAAGCTATTACTACACACGAACATTGCATAATGATCTCGAAATTGTCATGATAGTAATGGATACCGTTCATCGTTGCAAATGCCACCGATTGCGCACAGAAAAGGATAAAACAACAGTAAACATCCAAAAGGTATAACTTTATCTTCGACGTGTTCTTCGGCGGTGGCCAAAATGCCATCAAAGCGACGCTTCTTTTTGTAAATTTTAATGCTGTCTCGACGGTGAACTTCATGATATAAAACGATTTATTATTATTATTATTATTATTATTATTATTTCTTTATTTTTCAATCTGAACGTAGAGTACTATCCGTTATCGAGAAAGAACTGGTATATGAATCGTTATTTCAGTTTAGTGACGAAAGTACGTACGATAAAACATTTCCTTCTGTATTATTTAAAAAAAAAAAAAAAAAAAAAAAAAAGGAGGAAACTATTCGAAGAAATTCCATCTAATTGCTTCCCCTCGATATTCCTTCACAAACTCTTATTTCAAAGTTTGATCAATAATGGCAGTTTTACATACATCGAATCCTTAAAGCTAATAAATTAATCAGGAGTTTTCAATACGCCGGATATGGAATTATCTTAAATCATTGGGTGCGAATATGATACGTTATTTTTTTTACCGCACTTTTTTTCCTTCCTATAAGTTTTTATACGTATAATTTCGTGATTGGTGAGACACGATAACGGGAATAATAAATAATTGTATATATGTAGGGGGAAAACAAAAAATAAAAAGAAAAAAAAAATCTATCAGACCGACTTAGTCTGAACGAATGGATTTATACAAAGTCACTTCTCTTTTCTTTTTTTTTATTTTTCCCCCGGTATCGTCTCTCTTTCGGTTCAATTGAAGTATTACAGTGAAATATTGGGACACGCATACGAAAACAGTAGTTCAATTAGAAACGAAATATTCATGGTGTTCGACGATATTCGATTTTTACATAAACGTACGCACGTTGTAAATACGTAAGTGCTGTCTCGTTGTCTCGAATTAATTCAATTTATGCAATTAAAATCTTGGACCCTAATTACCAATTAAAGTAACCAGTGAATATGTGAAATAAAAATTGCAGGATTTAAATACACGTTCGTGTCGGTTAATTCGATCGTTAAAATTTCGTCCGTATTTTTTGCGAAACGAAGTGAAAAAAAAGCGATCTTACGGTTAATGATAATGTCTATAGTTTTTTTTTTTTTTTTTTTTTTAATATCTAGATTCCATAGATGACAACGTATAGTTGTTCACGATGAAGTATTTCGTGTTTTTTTTTGGGGGGGTGGGTGGGTGATGGAAGCGAATAAATAATTCGTTGGACGAGTTACGTACGTATTTGTTGTATCTATCACAAAACAATGATCGACGAACCCTATTAATTAAATTACAAATTATTCGAAAAAAATTGATAACATTAAAACGAATGTTGTGATAATATAAATTAACATAAATGATAATAACGTTATTTCTAATTCATTGATACCACTGGATGAAGTACGGACAATTTGTTTTCTTTTTCTTTTTTTTTCATTTTCATTTTCATCTTCATTTCTAGAATTATTACGCTTTACGTCCTCGATATAAAGCAAATATATGATGAAGCAAATGTGCCCGCTCACGTGTACGAATATAAAAAATATTACCTTCCTACGATTTGCAATTATAATTGAATTTTCTATTTCCAGTAAAATGACTTTATATTTGGATTCTTTTTTCTTCTTTGGTGTTTAAATGACTGCAGCACGTAACGTTGTGAAGTATGAGAATGACGAAGATAGAAACTGTAAGTAGAATAAAACAAATAATATATATATATATATATACATAAACATATGTTTATTTATTGTAACATTTGTATTATTTTTTGATTATTTCGTTGTACTTACCGAAGCGTAATATTTTAGAGATAACTCTGGTAAAACTCCATCGATGTTAACAATTACGGGTTTTTGAGATCTATGGATCAAAATGCACATACTTTTCAATACCTTCGTAGATTGTCCAATCCAATTAGAATTATATACCGACAATCCAATGGCTATGCTCTTTGAGAAACATATAATACTTAATTAACGTAATAATGTAATAATATTAGTAATTATTTGTATTTAATTGTTCCTTTTTGAACGGTATTTACCATTTCTGATAAATTTTCAGCTGGACGTGAACACAGAAACAATTGTATTGCCGAGCCAACAACGAGAATGACGAATTGAATTTTCACGGTCGTCGATTTCGCCTGTCGTTGAAAGAGAGAGAGAAAGGGAGAGAGAGAGAGAGAGAGAGAGAGAGAAAATTTTTATCAAAGAATATAAATTCAATAAAATTCGAATAAAAATGAAAAGATTCAATGGTAATAAAAAAAAAAGATACAATAAAAAAAAAAAATAGAGATAAATTTTTATACAACCAACAAAAATAAGTTGTAATCCACCGAATATCATGATCAAGGCCGTGACGTAAGTGGTTACAAGTATGACATAACGCACGGTCGTAACGACGTCCCTCGCGTATCTAAATAAAAAAAGGAAAACGTGATGCGGGGACAGGGCGAGTCTTAAATTTCGTAAAGAGAAAAGAAGAAGAAAAAAAAAAAAAAACAAAAAAAAGAAAAGAAAAAGTAAGCATCGAAAAGAATAAAGTCAATATATTATAACGAATATATATTACAACGAATATATATTATAACGAATAATATATATATTATATTATAACGAATTATTAATAACGATTTTGTACCTTAGAGAATGCAAATGTTTACGTATGCAACGGTTTAAATCGTACGAATCGACGAATCTCGTTAATTCCATTGACAATATTTCAAATCTCGCCGAGCTGAACCACAGCAATACCGCGACCTGACAGTCGATGGTACCGCCTACCGACGCTAAAATACCAACGAACGCTTGCTGTAGGTAAACAATTTCGTATGTAGGATGTGAATCCACGTTGAAAGGATACTTGGCGAACGTTGGCAATGGTTGGGACAATATGGCGGGTCCGATAACGAGGCAGGTACAAATCGCGTAAAAGCCGACGGTTGTGATCAAATGGAACGTCGCACATTTGTTCACGTAATTTTGCAATACCGTTCTCTCCGAACGATTGGCTCGTCTCACGAAATCTTCCATCTCCATTATTATCGACTAAGATCCGAGCGAGAAGAAAAGAAACGTTAAAAATGATGATGAAGAAGAAGAGGGGAGGGGGATGGTGGGGGTGGTGGGGGAGGGTGAGAGAATTAGTTCCGATTATTTCGTTTACGTTTGAACGAAAGTAGTCGAAAGGGTGAGGAAGAAAATTATATTATATATATATATATATATATATATATATATATATAGAGAGAGAGAGATAGTGAGTAAAAAAGATTTAGATTTACCTGAAATTTTCGACGTTGCATTCTCAGTATCAACATCTTCGTGCACATTTGAGAGACCCCCGCTATAATGCACGTTGTTTGTATCGTTATCGAGGAATCGTTCCGATACGCGTAAATACCATTGATCAATGCCAAAAGCAAGAACGTAACGTTTATGAATGACGTCCACCAATAAACGTCCCGCAATATAAGTTCTTTTTTCGTTGCGTTCAACGGGGCAGGCCAACAGCCCATTATGATAACGCTCATCTTTGTAAACTTCAAAGCGTCTTCCGGTTTGACGTTAAATAACATTATCAATGTCTCGATTATCGGGGTATTGAAACAGTTCGTCGTACGAAACGAGAGAGAAAGTATTTTATTTTATTTATTTATTTTTTTTTTGTAACCAACGACTCGATATCCGGTCGATTATGACCGATGGAACGATTGAATCGATCGATCGAAACGATCCGATGATTCGTCGCGAGTGGTCGTCGTTCGATGACGTGCTTTAACGGTTTCTTTGTATTACGAGATAGAGAAATGAATAAATAAATCGTAATCGGACGATTTGTGCGTACAACGGTATCTATCACGATATCCAATATTATCATCGATTAATTCGTAAAGCCGAGTAAATCCAACGAGGTTTCTACGAGATTAAAGGGAAGTTTGCTGCATCCTATAGTCGAATTCCAATTAGGTATGTATCGTATTTATCGAATAATAATGAGTCGCATTGTAAAAATACATTTGAAGGAATCTAATTCTCTTTTTTCTTTTTATATATCATCCCAAGCTACGATTACAAATCTATAGTCGGCATTTGTAATAATATAGGAAGGCGTAAAGAGTAAGAGAGAGAGAGAGAGAGAGAGAGAAAATATTTTTTTTATCGTGCATACACGAAGATAATATTTCCTCTATTCTACCCCCTTTTACACCCTTTCGCAAGTGCATGATGAATATGTCATGACGCGAGTCTTCTTTTCTACGTTTTCTACCTTCTCCCATAGGCCAGGAAATTATCGTTCATTATTTCGCAACTACGGTCGATATTTACACCCATCGTTTCGCAATTTCCTTAGTTCCTTTACTTTATTTTTTTTTTGCACCCTTTCGCGGAATGAAATCGTGCAATTTATCTCACGCGTACGATGAAACGAGTTAACCTTTTCTTTTTTTCCCTTTCCCCTCCCCTCATCCCCATTCATTGGAAGGAAGACTACGGTCGATGGAGGGGTTTTTATTTTCTAGACAAATGTTGTGTCTCTTTTTAATATGATCAAGCGTTGAAATGGAAGACAGGTGTGTGAACAGATTTGAGAAATTCAATTTATGGATCTTCTATTATTATTCAATCTTTTTCGTTATTGTGATTTAGGAATTAATTTCTTTTGATTTTTTCTTCGGACACGATTCAATTGGCAACAAACACGAGTACCTCTTGCAAGTCACGGTTAACGAAATTCTCCAGATCGAGCAACGTTGAAATGCACTCGACGATTCTCAATTCCTCGAGAAAGATAAGTTTTTTTTTTGTTTAACATGTGTACCATTTGTAATCCTTAATTTGTTCTCCCGTGGATCTCAAAATCTCTTTTTCCTCACATTGATTAATCGTATATAAAGTTTACTTATTGATTCTTTTTATATTTCTATTAAGATGATTCGTTACGTAGACGAAATATCAAATCTCTGAACAGGAAATTAATATCAAAGTGAACGTTGATCGTTGATATTTCGATTTTAATAATTACAGTTGTACGGATTATATATTTTAATAACAACGTTTAAATACATAGAGTTAAACGAATATTAATATTCATTAATCGTTTTAGTGAAGAACAGCTCTCAAGATTGTGAAGTACGAGAATGCCGAGGATAGATATTAAAATATATAAAATTACGAGATATATCGATGTCTATGAGAGGTATCGATAATCGTAATAATAATTAACCCACCGACATGTAATAAGCTAAAGAATATGCAGGTACAACTCCAGAAATATTGACTGTTACCGGCTTCTGAGTTGTGTTGATCAGAATGCATACATTTTGCCGTATCTCTTGTGACTTATCAATCCAATTGAAATTATAAACTGCGAATCCAATCCGAGTACTCTGAGATGACGATTTAAGAAAGAAAGAAAGAAAGAAAGAAAGAAAGAAAGAAAGAAAGAAAGAAAGAAACATCATAAATTATACGAGCTGTATAATTGTCATTATTTACATTGTCCGATTAAAAAAAGTGGTAAAAGTTCTTACCTTTTGTAACAAATTTGCAGCCGGATATGTGCTTGCGAGCATTTGAATAACGATGACAAGATCCAAACCGATGAATTGCGATTTGACGGTCTTTAAATCTGTCTATAGAATTAAAAACGTAAGATACGTTAAATGGATATTGTACAATAAAAAAAAAAAAACAAGAAATAAGTAAGTATGAATATTGTCCACTCTATCTGTGGTAAATCTTATTTTTAATGAATTAATAAGTAAATGATTATTAAACTGTTATGATTGTAATACTAACAATTAAGAATAAGAGTCCATTGAACACCATTAATATGGACATAAAAGAAACAATGAAAAAAATCATAACACGCACGGTATCTCTTACTTTTTCTCCATAACTAAAAAAGAAATATGAATAACGCGGGTTCGTTCTATTGTAGAATAAATTTCCCCATTGTTATAATATTCGAATGATAATAATATTACCTGAGTATCTGATAATGTTTCAGTATATATCGTTTAAGATCGTATTCGTCGAGGATATTGGCTATTTCCATTTCAAACATTTCGAATCTCGTATCGGCGAGCCACAGCAATACCGCGACAAAGCAATCGGTTGAAGAACACGCGGCACATTGTATGCCAGTGAATTCACGATGAAAATAAATAAATTCGAACAACGGATGTGATTCAACGTCGAAAGGATATACGGCATAGGTTGGTAAATCTTGGGGTAGAAATAATGATCCCAAAATGATATTCATGCTGGCTGCTGAAAATCCAAATGTAAGGGTTATGCGCAGTGTTGCAGATTTGTTCACGTATTTATCCAGTATAACCCTTTCCCGTGACGTTGCTCTATTAATCACACTCTCCATTTCCTCTATAATCGACTAAAACGATCGAAATAATTATGTAGACGAAGTTCCAATTGGATACGACAGACCAAATGAAACTTTGAATTTTATCAAACCTGATAACTCGAACGTTGCAGTCTACCAGTCACAACTTTTACGCCCGCTTGCATAGCAACGATAACTTCGCACGTTGTCTGCTTCATTATCTCGAAATTATCATGACAATAATAGACACCATTCACCGTCGCCAGTACCAACGATTGAGTACAAAAAAAGAGGAAAAACAAACGTAAACATCGGTAAAGAACGATTTTATTTTCGACGGTGGTCAAAAAAACGATCAAATCATTGACACTTCTCTTTGTAAATTTTAATGTTTCCTCGGTCGTAAATTTCATGACAATATGATTTTATATTTTATCTTTCTCTTTTTTAACGCGACCGATCCGAACGCTAATACCATTCGTTGAATACTATTCGATGTTGATGGAGTAACGGTCTATATATCATAATTATAGTTTAGGTTTGAAAGGAGTTAGAACGAATCAATTCCTTCGCGTAGATTAATTTTACAAACGATTCGAAGAAATTCTATTCAATTGGTCCGCTCGATATTCTCGCACCAAAGCTTATTTGAACTTATGCCTATAATCTAGTCTTACTACCTCGTATCTCTGTTGGGAGGAGGATAATAAATCGATCATGAGTATTCTATACTCCACGTATGCAATTATCTGAAATTATTTAAATAATATCAATCGTACAAATCAGATATCTTACGATAAATTTTATCATGTACAATTATTTTACCTAATTGAAAATGTTTCGACGAAAGCACAGAAACATCACTGACAGACAAAGATGATGGGCTTATACGGATAACCAATTAATAATTATTCGTTTAGACGAAGATAGTTGTGGATAACTCGTCTAATGATTTATCTAATCATTTATTCGTTCCCCGATCAAAGAAATTATTCATTTTAAGAGATTTATTCGTTGGAATCTATAGAATCCGTATTTAAAAAACGTTACATATTATTCATTAACTGAAGTGACTAACATCATTAATGAACGTGCATTTAATAAATTTAATAAAATCAATCGCGAGACTTTGTATAAACATTTACGACGTACTAATACATATGTTAATATCGAATATTGCGGATATCGAAGAATATCATTGGATACGATTTCAATATTCCGTAAGGACAAATTTAAAGGTAAAATTTAATCGCTAACGCTAAAGTCCAATCTAATTTTACCCTGTATACGTATACATAAATGATTTATTATTCCATTGTATTGTCGCTCAAACAACGAAATTACACGTGTGAAAAGTTAGAGGAAGAATGTGTGCTGAGAATCGCTCATCTTCTTTTCAACCAATAATTTAAGATAATTACAGACGTGGCGTATAGGGAACTCTTGATTGATTTATTAGCATAAGGTATCCGAAGTGGTAAAACTGCATTATAGGAGTAAGTTGAAATAGGCGTTTGCGCGAGAAATATCGAGCTGACAATTAATATGAATTTCTTCGAATCTTTTGTAAAATTAATTATCCGAAGGAAATGATTCGTTCTAGTTTCGTTTAAACCTAAACTATAATTATGATATATAGATCGTTACTGCATCAACGTCGAATAGTATTCAACGAATGGTATTAGCGTTCGCAACGAAGATCCAAAATAAATCGAGATAACAATAAACCATATTGTCATGAAGTTTACCGCCGAGAAAGCATTAATATTTACAAAGAGGAGTGTCGCGTTGATAGTTTTTTGGCCACCGCCAAGGAATACATCGAAAGTAAAATTGTTCCTGTTGGACATCTACGTTTGGTTCACCATTATTTGTGCTCAATTGGTGATACTGTCGACACTTAATGGTGTCTATTATTATCGCGATAATTTTGAGATAGTTATGCAGACAACCTGCGTAATAATCGTTTCCATAGAAGTGGCCGCAAAAGTTTTGACTGGTAGATTGCAACGTTCGAATTATCAGGTTTGATAAAATTCATTGTTGAATTTGGTATATCGTATACGATTGGAAGGTCGTCCGCATAATTATTTCGATCGTTTTAGACGATTATAGAGGAAATGGAGAGTGTTATTAAAGAAGCCACGCCAGAGGAAAAGGTTATACTAAATAAATACGTGAACATATCTGCGCCACTACACATAACCATTACAGTTGGACTATATGCAGCCAGCATAAATATCATTTTGGGACCATTATTTCTACCACAAGAATTACCAACTTATGCCGTATATCCTTTCGACATAAAACCACATCCGATATTCGAATTTGTTTATTTTCAACATGCATTCATTGCTACGTTAACTGCTGCAGGCACGTCGACAGATTGTTTCGTCGCATTTTTACTTTGGTTCGCCGGTGCGAGATTTGAAATGTTGGAAATGGAAATAGCCAATGTCGTCGACAAGAACGATCTTAAACGATGTATAGTGAAACACGCTCATATACTCGGGTAATATTTTTCTCATTGGAATGAAAGAAAAAAAAAAAAAAAAAAAAAAGAAAAAAAATGAAATATATTCAACAAAAGCATGAACACGCGTAATTCGTATTTTTTTTTTTTTAGTTATGCAGAAAAAGTAGGAGATGTTGTGAGTGTTATTGTTTGTGTCTCCGTATGTTTTACGACCATATTAATGGTGTTCAGTGGAATCTTATTCCTTTTTGTTAGTATAATTATTATAAAAATTAAATGATCATTACTATTTAAGTTATTCTAAATAAGATTTAACCCAAGATAAGTGGACAATATTCATACTCACAAAGGATGATGCGCATATACAAATATTCACATTCGTTCTTTTAATATTGAAATGTCTACTTAATGTATCTTCGTTTTTTTTTTTTTTTTTTTTTTTTTTTTTAACTCTAGACAGATTCAGAAGTTGTAAGAACACAATTCATCATGGTGGATCTTGTCACGATTGTTCAAATGTTCGTAAGCTCGTATGCCGCTGAAAATTTAATACAAAAGGTAAAACTTACGTTTTATTTTTATTTAGATAATATAAACAATGATAATTATACAATTTGCATATTTAATTATTTTATTAAAAATTATAATCGCAGAGTACCCATGTTGGATTCGCAATTTATAATTTGAATTGGGTTGATAAGTCACGAGAGATATGGCATAATGTATGCATTCTAATCCAAAGATCTCAGAAGCCGGTAACAGTTAGTATTTCTGGAGTTATATCTGCATATTCTTTAGCTTATTACATGTCGGTAGGTTAATTATTATTACGATTATCGATACCCCTCATAGACATCGATATATCTCGTAATTTTATATATTTTAGTACTTATCCACGGCATTCTCGTACTTCACAACGTTGAGAGCTGTTCTTCACTAAAACGATTAATGAATATTAATATTCGTTTAACTCTATGTACTTGAACGTTAATGCACTGTAGTTATTGAAAATGATATTTCAATAATAATAACGTTCTCATCAATATTATTCTCTTTTGAGACTTTATATTTCACCTCCGTAAGGAATCGTCTTATAGAAATATAAAATCAATAAGTAAACTTCAAATATGTTTAATCAATGGGGGAAAAGAGATTTTGAGATCTATAGGAGAACAAATTATGAATTCCAAATGGTACACGAGTTAGAAAAACTTATCTTTTTTAAGGAAATGAAAATCGTCGAGTGCCTTTCAACGTCGCTCGATCTACAGAATTTCGTTTTCTGAGACCTGAAAAGCGGCACTTGCGTTTTGGCGAATTAAATCGTATTAAAGGAATAAGAGTAACGAAGTTATTTCCTAAATCGTTTAATAATCGAACATTCGAAGAATTCTGATCACATTTAAGCGTCTCAACGTTCAGGTATTTCAGTTTCGTACGACATATTCAACTTTGAACGAATCGATTTAACTTTATTTACTCGTTGGTTACATTAATTAGGTTCCAATATGTTAAGATTATAAATTTAATAAATTACTATAACTAGAACGTACTTACGTAATTACAGCGTACTAATGTTTATGTTAAAATCAAATATCTCATTTTTATTTGAACTCCTCTTCGTATGTACGTTCCCGTCATTCCGCAATGACAACTCGAATGAAGAAAAAAGAAAAGAGAAAATGAAAAAAAGAAAAAAAAAAGAGAAGCTAGAGAAAATGACTTCACTCGACGTCATTATTGCGAGAGAAGAGAAACACGAAGCTACAATCTAACGGCTTGTTTCACTTCGTATACTGTTATTTGTTCCCTCTACGTCATCGCGATCTTCGATTGGGGAAAAAAAAAAGAAAAAAAAAAGAAAAAAAAATTACATGGAGTGAAGAACATGTCGGAAGTAAGTAAGTGCGGAAAGAATCGCTTATTTTTTTTTCCTTTCTTTCTTTCTTTTTTTTTCTTTTTCTCGCACCCAATAATTTAAGATAATCATGGATACGTTAGGAACGTGCAGCGTCTAAGGGAATTACTGATTGATTTATTCCCTTCAACGATCCAAACTAGCGAAACTACATTATAGGCTGCTAAGTTGAAATAAGCGTTCGTGGAATGATATCGAGCGTAAAATTGAAGAGTACATATTTGTATCGTATTGTAAAATTAGTAACGAGGAAGATCTTTTATATCTACCCGTTGGTTCATCCCTAAATCAAAATTATGATCCATAGACCGGTCTTTTTTTTATAAGAGCATCTGGAGTCAGTATTCTGTTCGCGTTCAGATCTGTCACGTCGAGGAAAAAAGAAAGAAAGAAAGAAAGAAAGAAAGAAAGGAAGAAAGAAAAACGAAAAAAAAAAAATACAAAACCAATTATATTGTCATGAAATTAACTCCCGAAGAAGCATTGAGATTTACAAAGAGAAGCGTTGCTTTATTAGTTGCATGGCCACCGCCGATCGACGCTTCGAAAAAAAAATTGTTCCTCCTCGACGTCTACCTTTGCGCTTCCTTTCTGTGCGCTCAAACGACGTTGCTCATGTTATTGAACGGAATGTACTTACATCGGAATGATTTCGAGATATTGATACAGTCGACGTGCGTAGCGATCGCTATTATACAAATGAGTATAAAAATGATGGGATGTAGAATGCGACGTACGAGTTTGCAGGTCGAGATTAAAAATTAGTTATCGTATTTGTTCTGCGATCGGTCAATAATCACTACGCCGATCTAAAATGTCATGTCGATCGTTTCAGTCGATAGTGATGGAAATGGAGAGTATCTTTAAACGGGCCAAGCCGTACGAAAAGGCTATACTAGAGAAATACGTGAGTAGATGCGCTGTACTACACTTATCCCTTACTTTTGGATTTTATTTAGCCGGTACGAATATCGTTATGGGACCGATATTTCTGTCGCAATCTTTACCGACCTTCGCTGCTTATCCCTTCGACGTTGAATCACATCCAGTTTACGAAATCGTTTATATCCAGCAAGCATTTACTTGCGTGCAAGCTTCCACAGGCGCGACGATCGATTGTCAAGTAGCACTTTTACTATGGTTCGCCGGTGCAAGATTTGAAATGTTGGAAATTGAAATAGCCAATGCCCAGGACGAGTATGATCTTAAACGGTGTATACTTAAACATCGTCATATACTCAGGTAATTATTTTTTCTCGTTTTAATTGGACAACATTAAATATAATCGACTAATGCACGAACGGCGCGTTATTCTTATTTCTATTTTTAGTTATGCGGAAAAGGTAGTAAAAAGTGTGCGTTTCGTGATTCTTGCCACTGTATGTATTACGACCGTATTAATAGTATTTAGTGGGCTCTTACTCTTATTCGTTAGTATCATTATTATTGACAACTAAATGATCATTATTATTTAAAATATTCCGAATAAAATTCATCCCGAGATGGACGATGCTCGTCGTATTCACATGCACGATAAAGTATCGATACATATTCTCATTCATTCATTTAACGTTACGATTTCCTTTTTAACGTATTATTTATCGTTCTTTTTTCTTTTCTTTTTGTTTTTTTTTTTTTTTTTACTACAGTCGGACTCAGTAACGGTCAAATTCCAATTCCTAGTTTTGGATATTGTCGCCATTATTCAATTATTTCTCAACTCATATCCGGCCGAAAATTTAATAGAAATGGTAAAACTTGGCTCATTTTTTATTTAGATAATATAAAGAATGACAATCGGTACGATCGGTGTGCCTCATCGTTTTATTAAAAATTGTCATCGCAGAGTACTGCGATCGGATCGGCGGCTTATGGTTTGAATTGGATCGACGAGTCACGAAAAGCGTGGAAAAATGTGTGCTTTATTATTCAAAGATCTCAGAAGCCGGTAATAATCAGTATTCCTGGATTTATACCAGCGTTGTCATTGACATATTACATGTCGGTACGTTCATCGTTATTGCAATCGTTTAATTAATATTTCATCGACCCAACGCTATATAATACTACTATCCTAATTCTATATATATATATATATATATATATATATATATATATATATATTTATATTTATTTTTATTTATATTTATATTTATTTATATTTTTATATATATATATATATATATATATATTTCAGTTCCTGTCCTCGTCGTTTTCATACTTCACGACATTGAGGGCTGCAGTTAAGTAAAAACGATTAATTCGCCAATTGAAATTTATGTCGATTCAGGTGTATATACAGTTTCTCGTATGTAGAACAATGATATCCCCAATAATATTTATCTTTAAATATTTCTAATTCGTTAATTATCTTTATTCGTACAATTCGTTAATTTTGATCTCATTGCAACGTTTTATTGAGATAACGCGTGATCAAAGGGTAGAATAAATGGATAGTCAACTTAATGAAACAACACGTTCGTTTTGCATTTCGACGTTACTCATTCGTACAAGAATGAAGTCGAGTCTCCGTTGTGTGTGTGTGTGTGTGTTTTTTTTTTTTAGTTTCCTTCGAGTTTCTATCGTAAAATACGCGAAACGTTTATACGAACATAGTACGAAGTTAAGAATGTACGAAATTATTGATGTACGCTCGTAACACTCGTAGCGGATTTTGAATTTGAAAAATGATTTTGAACAATCTTTCTTCTCCTTTTTATTTTTATTCAACCGTGAGAAACATTTCTCGAGCGCGCGTTAACGGCATTTGCAACGGCAACGGCATCGAATCGAATCTATGCACCGTAAATGAATTCGCTAAATTCAAATCCCGCGATATTCTTTTGATCTTTTTCTTTTCTTTTTTTTTTTTTTCTTTTTAAATAATTCAAAGACGAATTTATCGAGCGTTGCGAAAAAGCGAGAATAATCTCAATGGCGATTACAATGAAATTAGATTAATCGAGCCCTTTGTTAGTAATAATATGTAATCATCCGATAATTATAAACAAATGGACGAATTTAATTGGAATTGTCGTCTACAAAAATGATTCTTATTGGTCGTTCGTAACGTTGAATTTTTTAAAAGCCTCATCTCGAATCTTTTCTAATACCATAGCATTAGAAACTAATATGGATAATTAATCGGGTAAAATTAAAGGACTAGAGTTATCACGACATCGAGGAATCCCATAAACACTTTGTAAACAAATAAACTCCATAAAAATTAATTCGTCCATCCCACCATCCTACTCCTTCTATCCTCGTTATCGTCCAATCACTCTCCCCGATTCTTTGATATTTTTGGCGATAATTTCGAGATAGAAGTCATCGATATTGGAAAATGGAAAGAAGAAGAAGGAGAACAAGAAGAAGAAGAAGAAAATAAAATAAACGTGGAGAGAAGAACACGAAGGAATAATTCGTTTGTATCGACAATAAATTTGTACGATTAATTTTCATCAGGAAAATTATTCCTCCCCCTCCCCATTCGCATATTATTCCTCCACCCTCCAAAGTTTTCCCTTAGACAATAAAAAATATTCCACGATCGTTTCTATCGCGTGTTATCGAACGGTATCGAACGATATCGAACGGTATCGAACGATATCGAACGGTATTGAACGATATCGAACGGTATCGATGCTCTATCACGATTATCAAGTATATAGTCTATCCTTACAGTTCAAGAATATAATTTTTAACCTCTGGGAATGATTAATTTGAATTGATCGCTATGGTCTCCCATGTTTTTTTAAACGTTGCCCGGTTACTCGCGTCGAGTCGAGTATTTTGTACGAAGCTGAAATAACCCAGAAACGTCAGCACTCTAAGTGGAGTGTGGGGGTGGGTTGGTGGGTGGATTGGGGTTGAGATTACCGTTGGTCTCGAGATTCGAGTTGAAAGTTCGTTGGAGCGTTCGGTGGTACTACCAGAGAACGACAGGAGGATTATCCTGATACGAAACGAAAATGCGCGCGTGTGTGTGTGTGTGTGTGTGTGTACACGTCACACCCCACCACCCCCACCACCACCATCGCCCTCACCTTGTACACTCTCGTAGAGTACGTTCTCTACGAGTTTCACAGGGGCGGGTAGATTTCTTCGAATGTTCAGGAACGTACGATTTGGTAAATGACTTCGCTTTTCCCGGTTTTCTTCTTTTTTTTTTTTGATTTTTTCTTTTTTTCCTTTTTTTTTCATTTCACCGGGAACGATTTTTACTCGCCAGAGCACGTACGTAATTCTTGCAGGAACCACGAAACCAATACCTCGAGCCATTCGAGACGTCGATAGGTATTCGATAGTTCCTCATTTCTTCGAGAATGATGCATACATTTTTAGTTGGTTCATTTCTTTTCTTCTTCTTTATTTATTTTTTTTTTTTACTCTTCTCGTCCTTTTTTTTTCTTTTTTTTTTTCTTTTTCTTTAGTAACCTTCAATTTCTCTCTCTCTCTCTCTCTCTCTCTCTCTCTCTCTCTCTCTTTTTCTTTCTTTCTTTCTCGAGATACCAAAAAAAAAGTTTGCAGCACTGATTCATCGTGCATATAATACATTCGTACTATTAATTTTCTTTTTTTCTTATTCTTAAAAATAAAAATAATTCTTCACTCCGATATAAATTCAAATCAAATCGGTATAATGACATTGATGAGATGTCGATCTTATTTGAAATTTTATTTTTTTTTATTTTTTTATTTTTTTTTTTACTTACAATTGCATCTACGTCTTATATAAATGAGCATAGGAGAAATATCGAAATTCAATTAATTGTTCACTTGATCACAGCTCTAATTGTTGTGAAATATGAGAAAGACGATGATAGAAACTGAAATATTTATAATCGGTTAAATCTTATCGTAACGTTTGAGATGTATTATTATATCGATTTTAATAATAATAATAATAATAATAATAATAATAATAATAAAGAACTTACCGACATGTAATAACTTAAAGATAATGCTGGCAAAAATCCACTAAAAGTTATTGTCACTGGTTTTTGAGATCTTTGAATTAGAATATATACATTTTTCCACATCATTCGAGATTTATCGATCCAATTCAAATTATAAGCTGCCGATCCAATCGAGGAACTCTGGAATAACAATTTTTAATAAATTAATAAAGTTTATATGTATAAAAAATATATAATTTATATACTTAAGTATTACCATTTCTATTAAATTTTCAGCGGGATGAGAGTTTAGAAATAATTGAATAATAGCGACGACATCCACTATAAGGAATTGAAATTTGGTCGTCATTGAATCCGTCTATCGTTAAAAAAATATTTGTACAATTCGAAATAAAGAAATTGCGACATTAATGAAATGATTATGAATACTCATAGATATTTATCATGCGCGTGGTTACGGGTAAATATATATTCTCTGTTGTATCGAGCAAAACATATTTTGAATATTTCTAATTTAATTGTTACTTTACAATAATACTAACCAATAATAGTAATATACCACCGAATACAATCAATATTGTCGTAATGCCAATAGTGGTAAGGATCACGAAACGCACAGTTTTTATTACCTTTTCCGCATAACTAAAAAAGAAATAAGAATAACGAGCCGTTCGTGCAAACGTCGATTATATTTAATGTTATCCAATTAAAGCGAGAAAAAATAATTACCTGAGTATATGACGATGTTTAAGTATACATCGTTTAAGATCATACTCGTCCAGGGTATCGGCTATTTCAATTTCCAACATTTCAAATCTTGCACCGGCGAACCATAGTAAAAGTGCTACTTGACAATCAATCGTGGCACCAGTGCAAGCTTGTATGCCAGTAAATGCTTGCTGGATATAAACGATTTCGTAAACGGGATGTGATTCAACGTCGAAGGGATAAACAGCGAAGGTTGGTAAAGATTGCGGCAGAAATATCGGTCCCATAATGACATTCGTACCGCCTAAATAAAATCCAAGAGTAAGGGATAAGTGTAGTACAGAGCATCTACTCACGTATTTCTCTAGTATAGCCTTTTCGTACGGCTTGGCCTGTTTAACGATACTCTCCATTTCCATCACTATCGACTGAAACGATCGACATGACATTTTAGATCGGCGTAGTGATTAATGACCGATCGCAGAACAAATACGACAACTAATTTTTAATCTCGACCTGCAAACTCGTACGTCGCATTCTACATCCCATCATTTTTATACTCATTTGTATAATAGCGATCGCTACGCACGTCGACTGTATCAATATCTCGAAATCATTCCGATGTAAGTACATTCCGTTCAATAGCATGAGCAACGTCGTTTGAGCGCACAGAAAGGACGCGCAAAGGTAGACGTCGAGGAGGAACAATTTTTTTTTCGAAGCTTTCGTCGACGGCGGCCATGAGATTAAAAGGGCGACGCTTCTCTTTGTAAAATTTAACGCTGCCTCGGTAGTAATCTTCATCGGTTTATACGATTAGTATCTTTTCTTACCTTTACCTTTCCTCGTTTCTGTTTTTTTTTTTCCTTTCTTTTATTTTAATTCTTTTTTTTTTTTTGGTCAACGTGACCGATCTAAACGCGAATAGAAAACTGTGTTCGACTTTGTAAACGGACCAATCCTTAGATTATTACAATTACGAGATATAGGGACGAGCCTCGAAGAATGTAGAAAATGTTACCTTAGTTATTATTTTTTACAAACGATACGTACATACGATTTTCTTTCTCACTCTCTCTAATAATACGTTTGATATTCTAACGTAAACGTTTCTTATGAATTTCCACCC
Source organism: Dolichovespula media (assembly GCA_911387685.1). Lineage (NCBI taxonomy): Eukaryota > Metazoa > Arthropoda > Insecta > Hymenoptera > Vespidae > Dolichovespula > Dolichovespula media. Next base: position 1,875,271 of record OU426874.1, on the reverse strand, counting down.
TCCCCCTCTCGTCCTTCTCTCCAGCTTACGGATACAGTTTTGCCTCTTAGACTTTCATACCTAAGATGAATGAATCAGTCATGAGATTTCTAAGCGCTACACGTTTCCCCTCCTCCCCACCTCCCGCGTATCCGTAATTATGTAGAATTATTGTATGGAAAGAATAGAAGCCGTATTCCTTTCCGTAGTATCTTCGTGCGAGTTCCTCTAATATATAATTTTGCAGTCTTACGTACGTTGCGGTAAAGTAAGAATAAATGATGATTATGTATGTAAGCGGGGAAACGAGTGTTTGATTTTTAGCTTTAAAACCGTAACTTCCGGTTAGAACGTAGCCGAGTTCATTGACGGTCGATCGAGAATTTTTATTTATTTTTATTTTCTAATCGATTGATTTATTTGTTTATCTATTTATTTATCTCTTTTTTCTTTTTCTTTTCGATCGAGTTTCATCGTGAAATATAAAAAAGTAGGACCGTGGTTAAAAAGATTAGGGATATTATCGTATCGTTATAAAGTGCGAGTGAAAATGAAATATATATATATATATATATATATATAAATCGTCATCTCGATCGATATATATATATTTATTTTTTTTTTTGTATTTACATTGACATCGCATACGTTAGTAAATATTTCATAAGTGTAAGTTCGATATCAATCGATATATAAAATTGGTATATCGTTAAAATTATATCGATCTAGTGGTGCATTGTTTTTCTTTGTCTGTTTTTTTTTTCTTTTCTTTTCCTTTCGTTTGTTTCTATACGTGTCGTTTTATCAGAAAAGCTCGGATAGTCGTAAAGTATCGGAAGGATGCATTGAGAAACTGTAAAATGACGTTTGTCAATCATTTATGTTAACTATTTGCAAATTTATATATATTATATATATACAGAGTGTCTCAGCTAAAGGAGGCCGCTTATAACATACATAACATTACACTATTATATATATATATATATAAACTATTCATATTATGTATATACACTTATGTATATGTATATATATATATAATATATAAACTATTCATAACACACCTCTTTTTAAATCATTCAAAGTATGAAAGAAACAAAGAAAATATTTAGGCGGTCTCCTTTACCTGAAACACCCTGTATACATATATATATATATAAAAAAAGAAAATACCAACGAATGGAAACGTGGACGTTATCGGCAAATAACTCTTTCGTTCGTTCGAGTAAGAGAGTACGATATTATCGTCGATCGATTCTAGGGGAAATATTTAATCTTGTTTTTTTTTTTCGATTATCGAACGAGCGAACGACCGGATACATACATACATACGATTTTTACATCCGTAGGTTCGTTAGATCCCTAACATCGGAGATCTAATTTATCAAGGTCGAGTGTCTAACTTACCGATAGATAATATCGCAAGGATAACGGTGGTAATATACCGTCGATCGTAATGGTCACTGGTTTTTGTGACCTTTGCATCAAACAATATATACCGCTTTTCATTTTTTCAGACTTATCAATCCAATTTGACCGATACGCAGCCAATCCGACAGCGGTACTCTGTGGATAACGATCGATACATTTTTAATAATACTATTTGACAATTAATTATCGTAGCGATCATCGAGAAATTTATTTACCATTTCCGTCAAATTGTCGGCGGGTCGACAGCATAAAAACAATTCGAATATCGATCCGATCATCAACGAGACGAATTGTAGTTTCAGTGTCATCGAATCTGCCTGTGTATGTTAAAAGCAATATATATATATATACATACATACATATATATGTGTGTGTATATTTAAAAACAATAATTAGTTCGGATAATTTTAGGCGAATGAAATACAAACGAATAGAAATTCAACACCGCCGAATATTATGCAAACCGACGAAACACCGATACTCGTGAGTATTATAAAACGTACTGCCTCGACGACGTTCCTTCCATATCTGAAAAGTCATTACTGTGATGAAAAGAGTGGCAGGGAGAGGGGAAGAAACATTACGATTTATTAATGATCAATAATAAAGACCTGATCGACTCGATAAATCGAAATTTAGATTGACGGACGTTTAATTGTTCGTATTTCGTGTCGACACGTGAAAAATCATGCATAACGAAACGAAAAAAAGAAGAAGAAAAAAATAACAACAACAACAACAACGACAACAACGAATTCGATAAAACACCGATTACCTTAGCAAATCGTGATGCAATTTAACGCAATCCCTCAGTTCATTCTCATCGTTGATATTAATCAATTTAATCGTTAAAATTTCGAATCTTGCTCCGGTGTACCAGAGCAAAAATGCAACTTGACAATCTATTGTAACTCCGACGGCCGCTTGTATGCCAACGAATGCCTGTTGAAAATAAACGATCTCTCGCATTGGATGAGAATCAACGTTGAACGGATACTCGGCGAATGTAGGAAATGGACGTGGCAATATGGCCGGCCCGAGTATGAAGGCAACGCAGATCGCGTAATAACTTAACGTCATTGCTAGATGAAACATTGCAGACCTGTCGACGTATCTCTGCAGGATCGTTCTCTCAAGATCGTCCATCTTACCACCGATGAAATCCTCCATCTCCGATGTTACCATCTACGATTCGTGAAACGAATTTTTTTTATTTCTCTTTAATTTTGCTTTTGTCTTTTGAAGAAGAAGAAGAAGAAAAAAAGAAGAAAAAAAAAAGAAGAAGAAAAAGAAGGAACGTTCGTAATCGATGGAATCGAATCGAGTCGAACGTTTCGATTCACCTTTAGCCTGACTGATTGTATTTTAAATATAATCATTTTGATCCATATCTGAGCGGAGCCCATGCAAAAACAAATCGATTGGGTAACTATCACCGAGTCCTGATAATGTTCACGTATACCACGTATCTCGGCGATAATGAACGAAAGTATTATCGTAAACGATAACCACCATCTGATCTCACGACAAATTTGTTCCCTTTTAGTCCCATTAAACGACGATAACGATGAGGATGACGATGACGATGACGATAACGATGAGGACGGCCAAGTGCCCATCGGTGATACACTCAGTTTCGTAAATTTTAACGCACACTCCGGCGTGAACTTCGGCATCGACATTATGACGAATATACAGAAACATTTATATATATATATATATATCGTAACCTCCGTCATCCAATCAACCCTTCGTACATCCTTCTTATCATTTTCTACGGTTTGATATCCGACGTTTTTGCAATGCATCGTTACGAACGGTCATATTGAATAAATGATGAAGTTCGTCGTATTAGAAAATGTGAATGTAAAACGTTTTCTCTTTCTATTACTCCTCCTCATCCTCCTCCTTCTATCTCCCGTCCCTTCGCCCTTCTCCCTTCGCCCATAGCTCGTCGATCTGCCACGATATCTCTACGTACATATTAGAGATACGTACGATCGAATTATCGAAGAATAACGAAGGGAAAATATATTTCCATTTTACCCTGCAAAACTTACCTTACCTGTATTTTCGTCTAATTATCATTTATCAGTATGAACGCATAAGCTATCGTCTTACTACCATCTCTATCTATCTGTCTTTCTCTCTCTTTATATATATATATATATATCCTCTGTCTTTCTTAGCTCTCGCTTATATACTCGAGGAGAGATACCTAAGGGTTGATAAAGCCATGGCTCCTCGGTTCGTTTCATATTCGAGTTATACATCATCGAGGTATTACGTTTGTTCTTCCTTCGCAAATTAAACGAAATATTCTACGTACGCGAATACAGATTGAAAGAGACTATTACCTATACGACGAGTAAGTTGTTTATTCGTTTAACGACCTAACTTTTATTATTCGTTTCAACTTTCATTTCAACTTTCTCTTTGATATATGTAAAACTACATATTTTATCGTAATGCATATATATATATATATATATATATATATATATATATATATATTAACGAATTTTTTATTCGTCATCGTTGTTCCTGTATTCGATATTCAGAATAAAGAAAGAAAATAAAAAAAAGGAAATTAAAAAAAGGAAGGGGGAAATGATATATATATATATATATATATATATATATATATTCGAACGAGTAGTTTGTTCGGTTTATTTATGTGTATACATACAACAACCTCGTCGCTTCCGTGTTTCGTTACGTCGATAAATGTGGAACCACGTATTTTATCGTTAATATAATTTTACACACTAAAAACAATTTCTTCGCGTTATCGTCGTTCCTGTATTTTTGATATTTACAAAAATAAATAACTAAATAAATAAAAGAAGAAAAGGGAATGGAAAGATATTATGTCCGGTTAAAATTCTCAACGACTTTTAGATTTCTTCGCGAATGAGAATTCAGAAAAGGGGATACGAAAAAAGAAATCAATTAAAGTATTTTATGGGGTTCGAGATATTTATGGGATCACAGATTTTATATATATATATATATATATATATATATATATATATATATTTCTTTATACGAATTTTTAAATATAAAATATTTCTTCAGTGGTAAATCTGATCGCATCGAAAGCATCTCAAATTAAATGTCGATATATATATATATATATTTATTTATATAGAAATGAAATATTGAATATACGCTAACATTCCCATATCGATAGAGGTAATAAGAAATTTAATATCGCCTTATATTTTCAATCACTCCAATGGGATTCAAAGGATTCCTAAATTATTGTCGACGTATTTATTTCGATTACGAAATATCAAACATTTTATCATTACGTTTAAATATCGATCATCCTAATAAGAACTTTAATGTTTGCCCTATACAATCGTATCGTTCCAATGGGAATTTCACCAATAAATACTCTCCGAACTAACAAATTACACTTTATCCCGTATAAATCGTATAAATCGTATCGTACCAATGGAAGTTATACCTCGAATATTAAAAATAATATTACTAAATTAGAAACGTCTCTAAATCAACGTCGACGTATTATATTTAGATACGAAATATCGAACATTCGTCGTGTATATTAAACGTATTCGTCGAACGACCGATAAGAAAATTAAAATGATATCCTAAATAATATCTCTTTATAATTCCAACGAGAACGCGACGAACCTCGGGACAACGATAAAACATTATTAGGAGGATCAAGGAAGAATTAACGTCAAAAATTAACGTCATATTTATTTGGATACATTATATTAAATCGCGCATTACATTAATACACATCGTAACAATTAATAACAACCATTAACGTCACCTTATATAATTCGTATCGTTGCAACGAACGATCCGAACTAACAAATAATCTACGAACGAATTCTAATTTAACCCTAGGATACTCCACGCTAAAACGACGATTCCGATGGAAATTTTGACCAAATACAGAAATAATAGTTGGTAATTAGAGGCATCTCTAAATTAACGTTGACGTAACGAGACGCAGAGAGAGAGAGAGAGAGAGAGAGAGAGAGAGAGAGAGATTGAGTTTGTCGTTTTGCGAATTCGATTTGAACCGTAGTCTCGCATGTTTTCGGCTTATTGTTATTCGGCCCGTTATACACCAATTTATCCAAAATAATCGGGATCGTTCAATGAAATCGTTTGGTACGGTTAGCTCGTTCAACCATTATAGAGGTTCGTTGCCAAATGGCCGAAGTTAAAACAAGAGGAGGGGAGAGGGGGTGGGTTCGTAGAGGAAAGAGGGATGAGTATGGGATAAAGAGAGAGAAAACGTACGATCGGTTCGCAGCAGCACCGAAGAAGTGTCGTTCAACGGGGAGTTATAAAACCGATCAACGGATTAATTATCGAATTCGTATTTGTCCAGGTCGACGCGATACGATTAATTCTTATCGATTTATCGGGCTTACGAGTCTGCGTCGTCGCCAAAATACTCCTCTCTCTCTCTCTCTCTCTCTCTCTCTCTCTCTCTCTCTACATCCATCCCTCCCAATCATTCCTTCCTCCCAATCTCTCGGCCTCTTTCGATTTACTCTTCCACACTTTCGTCGCGATCGAAACCCGTCGATTGTTCCGTTTCTTCATTTCTTCTTCTATCTCTCTCTCTCTCTCTCTCTCTACTTTTTTTTCCTGTTTTTCTTTTTTCTTTTTATTCTCTTGTAGTGATACAAAAAGTGTCCCTTCGAGAAAGGATCACTTTTAGTCAATAGTTCTCGGATCCTTTTTTGGATTCAATGAATAGCATTGGTACCCATCTCCGTGTCGCTTGTTCTCGCACAATATTTACTGAAACGAATGGAGAATAATTTTTTTATTATTTATATGTATATTTATATTTTATTTTTATGTATATATATATATATATATATATATATATTTATGTATGTATAATAAAAATATAATAATAATACAGTAATAATTTTCTATATAAAATATAATAATAATTATTTTATTATATATATATATATATATATCGGTTGAAGTGATAGATAAATAAAGGTAATAACAAAAGTCGTGTAAATTTCAATCACTAATTTAGAGAAAAAATATATCGAGGAAAGGTTTTCGAGACTCGACGAAGGATTTGTCGAGTTATTTTATATTTCGTCTAATTCGAGGTGATACTTCGCTTTCTCGTCGAAGAAAAAAATAAATAAATAAAAAGAAAAAGGAAGAGTGCATTTTGTCGTAAGAATTTCGACGAAAACATTCGTAAGATCGTACGCGCGAACAAGTCCAATTATCAAAGACCAATAACACTTTTTATCGAATGATAATCGAGTATTTGTTATCGATAAGCCGTTATCGATATCTTTTGCTTCTTTTTATTTTTTTTTTTTTATTTTCTTTCCTTCTTTTCTTTCCTCCTTTCTTTTTCTTTTTCTTCACGCATAGCATCGAAATGAAATATATATCTCCATTGAACGATAAACTTACTAATATAAACTCGTAGGTATGAGTATTATCAGGACGGAACTCAAACAGGATATCATGGCGAGAGTGACGATCATCGAGTGTCCAAGACTTGTTTTATTGGCAACGTGATTTTTCGTGTTATTTTCCTGAAATTGAAATTAAAAAGAACTCGTGGATAATGTTTCTCTCTTTATTTTTTTTTTTTCTTTTTAATCGTGTTATTTCCCTGAATTAATTAAATTAAGATGGGATCGTGGATAATGTTCTTCTTATTTCTTGTGTTTTATTTTTTTTTTGGTTTAATCGCGAAACTTTCGACAGGAGATAAGTTCTACAAAAAAAAAAAAAAAAAAAAGATATATATCGCGACGATAATATTTATTTTCGTGGGAGGGAAGATGTAAGTGACATTTACCGACGAACGATAGATCCGAAGCTTTTTTATTATATAATTTTATAAATACATTAGAGCGCATATGTAATCGCATATACGAATACGTTCGTATGTACATAAATTAATGTTAAATTTTCAAAAAGATAAGAAAAGGAATGAAAATTCGTGTAACTGTCTTTCCGGGAAGACTATAATCCTTTTAAGTGGTAATAAAGTAAGAAAATTTTATACATACGTACATACATACACACATATATATATATATATATATATATATATATATTATATAATCTAGTTTTCTGTTCTTTCTCTCTTATCTACTGTCTCATCGAATCAACCAACCACCCACCCACCCCCCCGAACCCCTTGTTGCATTACTTTACCCTCATTCTCTTTTCGTTATCTTTCAGTTCTCTGTTTGGTCGAACGACGAACAATCAAACTAGAAGACAAACTGGATCATTGTATTTTCTAAAGGATAAACGTGTTCGTGAAATCAAGTGAGAATTAATTAACCGAACGGGAAAAAACTTTTCGATCGTT
>OU426874.1:1852500-1865000 GCA_911387685.1 Dolichovespula media | reverse complement strand
CAACGTAAAAGAATAAATGAATTTTCACTCTCGCACCCTTCACTTCTTTTACCCTTTCACACCTTTCTATCTTTAATTTCGCTTTTATTTTTATCTTTATTTTCATTCGATTTGTTTTTTTTATTTTTTACTTCTTTTTTATTAATTTTTTTTTTTCATCTCTATTGTCGAACTGACGCGTACGAGCGCATGCAGGTGTGCGTGCGCGTTGCGGTGTCGCGAGTAAAGTGGATAGTTTTGAATGGATAAACGTGGACAAATGGAAAAGAGAGAGAACGAGATAGATAGATAGATAGATAGAGAGAGAAACGAAGGTAAAGATGAATAGGAGGAAGAGAACAAAGAAAGAATTATACGTTCCTTCAACGATATCGTTTATTTCTTCCGTCCTTCTCTCCCTTTCTTTCGTTCTATCTTTTTTTTTTTTTTTATTTCCTAAATATAAAAATTGAAACTTTCGAAAGAATTAAAACCAAACAATGAGCTGCCATCGCCAAAAGATCTGTCATCTTTTAATTGAGGACGAATGAAAGGGATGAAATTAAGATTGGCGACAAACGAATAATGAGAATTGATATCGCGAAAGAATTTCATAGATTTACGACGACGAATTAATTAATTAATTAATTAATTAATTAATTAATTAACGTTCCTATAAACATCGTGATACTATTGAATACTGATTATACGAAAGAAGTTTCCCTTTTTTTTTTCGTTCGGAGCTACTTCGAGGATGAAATTAAAAAAAGAAATAAAATAAAATACAAATAAAATAAAATAAATCAAAGATATAAACGAGAGTATGAAAGCATACAAAAATAAAAAAAAGTACGAACTTTTATTTTTGTGCGTGTGCGTGGGCGTGTGTTTTTCTTTTTTTTTTTTTTTAAACCCGTTACGTTGAATCGTAATATTTTTTTCCAAGAGAGAAATATCGTTATCTCGTTGTGAATGAGAAAAATATCGGCGGACGAGTTTTTATAGGAATAAAACGTGAACGCTGATAGTTTCGCGAAATAATAATATATATAGGGGGGAACGAAAAAGAATCAATGACTTTGATGAAAAATATTTTCAAATCATATTTACTCGTTATTTTCCTTATCGACACGTTCGATACTCATATTATTATTATTATTATTTATTATTATTATTATTATTATTATTGTCGTTGTTGTTGTTATTCATATTCATTTGATCGAATAGGGCCGATCCATTGTTGACGTATACAAGTACGTTGGTGGTTTAATAGTACGAGAGAATGAAAAGTACGCATCGTTTTTTTTTCATTCTTTTTCTTTTTTTTTTTTTTTTTAATCGATCAATATCGCCGCATCGCGTTCCTCTCGATATTGATTACACTTTTGACGACGACGACAATATTTTTTTCATTCTTTTTTCTTTTCTCTCTCTCTCTCTCTCTCTCTCTCTCTCTCTCTCTTTTTTTTTTCGTATTAACTTACCACTGATGGAATATTTTTCAAAGCGCTTTTATTCCTTTTTATTTACTTTTTTTCTCTCTTTTTCTTTGTTTTTCCTGTTTCTCTCTCTCTCTCTCTCTCTATCTCTATCTCTCTCAATCTCTCAGAGAAAGATAATATTCGATAAGGAAAAATGATTCTTCTTCCGTAGCTCGGGGTACTTTTTTCTCCATTGAAAGAAAGAAAGAATGAACGAATATAAGAAAGGAAGAAAGAAAGAAAGAAAGAAAGAAAGATAGATAGATAGATAGAAAGATAGAAAGAAAGATAGAGAAAAGAAAGGGAATAGGGAATGAAAGAAAGAGGGGGAAAGAGAAAAAAAGTGAGAAAGATGGAAGCAGTTAGATACGCCAAGAGAGAGAGAGAGAGAGAGCGAGAAAGAAAGAGAGAGATAAAGAGAGATAGAGAGAGAGAGAGGGAAAGAGAGAGAGAGAAAGAGAGAGAGAGGGGTTGGAAGGATCCACTCGTAACAAACATCGCCATCGCAGTTATCAATTTCCTGTAATCCCGTATTTCCTTGGCATTTCTCGCTGTGTGTACTTTACAGATTGCCTCGTTGAGCCCTCCTGGGAGTTTGGTCCTTGCAAACAGGAAAATACTCGAGCTTACCGTCCCATAAAATTTGATAAAGTAAGAAGTCAACCATCGTGCACACCTCACACCCCTATATACTCGGCTACGATCACGGACCACTCGAATCAGACGAGGGACAACGATGAATCGGTATTTTCAGTATTATAGCTTGTCCGGTTAGTGTTTATTCGAGTATGTAAGTGCTCGTATGTGTGTGCGTGTGTTGGGTCTTATGATCGTAATGAAAGATCGTCGAGTTTGTCAATTTCTTATCGGGGATCATATTAACGAGTCAATGAGGTTGAAAATGTTACGATGTACGACCTCAATATGTCGAAACGATTACTTCGATTTATTTTCCCTCGATTCGATCTGAAAGAAAAAAAGGAAAGAAAATGATAAGGAGAAAGAAGAGGAAAGAGAGAGAGAGAGAGAGAGAGAGAAAATATGTATATATATATATATATATATATATATATATATATATATATATATATATACGATATAATACGCGATATTATATATATCGAAGGTTTTAATAAAGTAATCTTACAAGGATACCTTGAGTTTTCTCCCTTTCGAGAGTTAACTAAGTAAGGAACGATTTGTAAAGTTTTCCAAAGACCTTCTCTAGACAGTTTAAGTTACTTTAAGATTGAAAATCCTTTCCCTCAAACGGGTACTTCAGAATTTAAAACGTCTTTTCGTTTTCAGAACGTGCAAAGTTCAAAGGAGAAACTAGTTAATTTTACATCATAATATAGGCCCCATCCTCACGTTACTACTTATATTTAGAACTGTTTTCTCGTTTGAATTGATTCTAAAATTGAAAAAGAGAGAGAGAGAGAGATAACCTTATAATATCTATTATAATTGAATATAATAATCTTATTGTATATCCAATTTACGTAACATTAACGATTTATGTAAAAAGCCACGAGACGATAAAAGGAGAAAAAAAGAAAGAAAGAAAGAAAGAAAGAATCGAGTTGTATCAAATAATTCGTTAAAAGTCAGTAAAAAAAAAATTGATTGCATAACAATAATGATAACAATAATAATAACAATAATAATAATAATAATAATAATATTAATAATAATAAGAAGAACTTAACAAAATAATAATCGTGCAAAATGAGAAGATACGAATAATGTACGATATTAAAGCAACGAATAAAATATTAGAAGGTCATTGATTCGAGAACAAATGCATTTTATACGTAATGTATTGTATTATTAATTCGATTCGATATATCTCGTACGTTGAAACGAACGAAGCCAAAAATATTTTCTATTTCTCTCTCTCTCTCTCTCTCTCTCGTTTACATTGGTCTTGGAAATAAAAGACAGACAGAGAGACAGGCAGGACAGACAGATAGACAGATAGATGGATAGACAGATATACGGACGGATAGATAGAGACAGACGGATAGATAGAGATGGAGAATATTTTTCTTTAAAAAAAAAAATAAAAAAAAAAAAATAACTCTCAACCCTTCGGTCGATTGGTATATGCGTTCGTTGAGAGACACTTCTTCGACGTTGAATGATGAATACGTCTCGATACGATCTTTGAAGATTGTCGATTCGGAATATCTTGTTATAAATCCGAACGAACGCATTCCGCGGATGATACTTCATCTGTCTCTACCATCACCACCATCACCACCATCACCACCACTCGATCCAAATATAGTTCACACCTCTTTCCACTTACATAGAAAAGGGCTGGTCGATCTTCTTACCTTCTCCTCTCTTCTACTACCTTCCTCCTTTCATTTCTCCCTCTTCATTTTTTCTATCCTCTCCCCTTTTGTTTTCTTACTTCCTTTCTTCCCTCCCATTTTTATCCCCCCTTCTCCCTTTACCTTTCTTTCTTCCTTCCTTCATTTCTTCCCAATCTCCGTTCGTAGGAAAAGAGGAGAGTCACGTTTGGTTCGACCTTCTCGCTTCAACTGCTAAATCTTCTTTCTCTTTCACTCTCATGCACTCTCTTATACTCTCTTACACTCTCTCTCTCTCTCTCTCTCTCTCTCTCTCTCTGTCTCTCTCTCTCTGTCTGTGTCCTTCTCTTATTTTTTTTTTATTTTACTTTTTATTTTCTTTCATCTCCTCTCTTTTTTTTTCCTTCTTTCTCTCTCTCTCTCTCTCTCTCTCTCTCTCTCTCTCTTTCTTTCTCTGATCGAAACGATTCATGTGGAACACGCTTCTTCTCATATCGAGATTTCATCGACGCAGGATATTAAAAGTAGATTACCAGCGAGATTTCAGATCTTTTTTTCTCTCTCTCTCTCTCTCTTTCCTTTCATTTTTTTATCCTCCAATGCGAGACACTCCCCATTCGTGATATTCTTGTTAAAAAGAAAAAGAGGGAGAAAGAGAGAGAGAGAGAGAGAGAGAGAGAGAGGGAGAGATATCAAACTCGTCGACGATATGGAATACCATCGATTTTATTAATTAATCTTTATTTTTTTTTATAATTATTTTTTCTTAATTAACGAATCCGTATTTCCTCATCATTATATCGACGATCATTTCGAGAAAGAAAGATCGATCGTTTCTAATTCGTTGATCGACGGACGATTAATTCTTCTTTTTTTTTTTTGTAATGTCGATTACTGTTTTTTCTTTTTGTTTTCTTTTGTTTTTTTTTTATGTCAATTCTCGCATTTCTCTTTTGTTTGTTTGTTTGTTTCTTTCTTTCTGATTCTTTCTTCTTCTTCTTCTTTTTTCTTTCCTAATCAACGATCGTTATTTCGATTTCATTTTATTTAAAGAAAAAAAAAAAAAATAAAAAAAAAAAAAAAGGAAAAAGAGAAAAATGAAAAAAAGAAGCGGGGCAAGAAAAGGACGAAATATTATTGCACGACTTTTCCCGATAAAAATTTTTGCGATACGCTTAGGTTACGGTGCGCGCAATAAATTTTACGTATGAAATGTTTTTCTCTCGTTTTATTTATTTTTTTTTTCTCTTTTTACCTTTTTTCTCCCATCGATCCCATCGAATTAAGTACGAACTTATATAAAATTAATTTACCTGTAATAACGATTTAATTGCGAGCGAAACGATTGGCCCTCCCTACCCACCCACTTTGAAAATACGTCATAGAAAATATATTCGAGAGAAAGAGAGAGAGAGAGAGAGAGAGAGAGAGAGAGAGAGATAACGCAAATTCGTGATAAATCGTAATGAAACGTATTACCGTGAAATGTTCGAAAAGCTATAATAATTGCTGCTTTCTCGTTTCGGCACAAATCACCGGGTTCAACTCGATAGAATGTAAATTTTACAAATGAGGAGTACGTTGATGGTCTCTAACATAAATCATGTTAAATAGCTTTCCTTTCTCATTCCTTCCTCACTCCTTTAAATATGGGTTTTGAATGGTCACGTTTCGCCACGGTCAATATCGACGTACGATCGGTCGAGTGTGCTCGTTTGTTCGTAATAAAAATAAAAAATAAAAGGAATGAAAGAAAGGAATAAAAAAAAATAAAAACGAACGGACATTTTAAAAGCTATGATGATGATAATAATAATAATAATAATAATAATAATAATAATAATAATAATAAAAATAATAATAATAATCGTAGAAATCGTTTGTCAGAGCACGAGGCAAATGAAATTTCGTTGTCGAATATTTCCTTCCATTTTATTTTTCATCTCTTGCTTCTCATGTTTTTTCCCTCCTCGTTTTCAAAAAAAAAAAAAAGAAGAAAAAAAGGAAAGAACCAATAAAGTCGAGCGAACGATCGTTCGAACGTTTTCATTATTAATCGTTATTCGAACGTTAAATCAAATCGGCATCGTTGCTAGGAACGTCGAATAATATTCGAACGAATTTTCATGCGATAAGCGTGGAAAAAAAAATTCGATCATCATAATCATTCAAGAATTATCATAAGATCGATTCCACATATACATGTATATATGTAAACATATATATATATATATATATATTATAAACAACGGGTGTAACATTTTAATAAAGATGCGTAAAATTATAAATTACAACGTTATCGCGCATAAAGAAAAGAAAAAAAAAAAAATAACGTTTGATATTCCACGTTTTGTAATTAAAATTAGTTTTTCTACAAAGTAGCTACATTCTAGATTATTTAAAAGGCGGGAATAACGTAATAGCCATCGTCAATGGTAATCGACATCGGCGTAATAATTACGCCCTGCCCTAACTAATAATACTCTGCAAAGCATAACACCAAGCCACCTATTACTGCTTTATAGCTTATTGTTAGCCATGCTAATGTGTTCCTTTATACCGGTGGCTTACTGCTATAAGACCATCTACTTCCAACCCTCGCACAACCCCTTCTCACTATCTTGTTCTACTTCCACCCTTTCGTTTCACTTGGAATATAAAAAAAAAATAATAATAATAATAATTGTTAAAGAAAAAACAAAAAGGAAAAAAAAGAAACCTTTTACCCTCTTCCCTCGTTTCACACGTTTTAAATGAGAAAATTAAACGAAATAAAAAAAAAAAAAAATATATATATATATATATATATATATATATACATATATATATACAGTGAAATTAAAAAGAAAGGAATTAGAATTAAGTTAGATTTCGATTTCTTCTCTCTCTCTCACTCTCTTTATGAGTATATATATATATATATATATATATATATATATCTATCACTTTTGGTATCTAGTTTATTCCGTCGAAATCTCATTTACTGTTTATACTTCTTATCTCATAGTATAGCGGGTGAGAGAGAGAGAGAGAGAGAGAGAGAGAGAGAGAGAGAGAGCGCATTAAACTTACCGTCCGGAAGTTTTAATTGCCCCGACGATTTCTGCCACCTTGCGCCGGCTGGTATCGGCCGGTTAGGCTTCTATCTAGCCCAAGGACAAACTATTCCATAATTAAGAAGATTTTTACAACGAGTCGTCCGCTACTATTCCTACACATCGATATCTCGTCGGTCGCGATCGCTTCGTTAATAATAATCATCCACACGCGATGATGCGGCTTAGGCGGCTCTCCGTCCGTCGAAACTGATGTGTGTGTACGCTCGTTAAATCAAATTAAAAAAAAAAAAAAATAAATAAAAAGAAAAAAAAAGAAAAAAACAACAACGACCGCGCGTATACGTAGATAGGAGATCATTTATTTATTTTCTTTTTTTATTTTTTTTTGACAGAATTTACAGAGCGACGACGATAGATCAGTTTTAACGTTTTCGGACGTTCGATCGATCATCCTTAAAAGAAGAAAAAAAGAAAAAAAAAATAATACGACGAACGAGATCTCGCAACGGAGATTAGATCGTCACGCTCTCAATGTGGCGTTGCATCTAAGTTAATTAAACCAACGAACGATCGAAAACGAAACGAAACTAAACTAAACTAAACGAAACGAAACGAAACGAAACGAAACTAAACGAAAGAAAAAAGTAGAAGAAGAAGAAGAAGATAAAATATGTACGTACGCGTATAACAAATACGACGTATATACACGCAAACGAATACGCTTGAAATTTTCTTCGCGAGACAATTATATTAGAGAAAATAATCGTCGTTAACGTAATCGTCGATATCTATCGTCTATCATAGATCGTAGAGATAATGGGGAATGTTGTTATTTCGATTCGTTAGATCTAGTTTAATTGGTATTTGTTGTGCTAGGTCATTTGTGAAAATTAACTCTCGTTATCCTTATCCTGTGTACGGGGTGACGTTAAAAGGAAAAGAAAATATATATATATATATATATATATATGTATATAAAATTTAAGAGAGGTGTGCTTCGGTAATCCTCGTAGTTCAACCCCCTCTCCACTCTCCTCTCACCCCCTATACGACGATTTGTTTCACTTTGCGCTCGACTTCCTCCACTCTCATCCCACTAACGATTCCTTCGCTGTTCGCTTAATCTTAGCGACTCGAGACGTATCCCACCATTAGTTCCGCCTTTCCTCTCGCTCCCTATTATTTCTTTTATCCCCTTTTTTTTTTTACGTTCTTTGGTTTCCTTTTTTGTTCTTCGGTTTCTTCTTCCACTTCTTCTTCTTCTTTTTTCCTTTTTTCGTTCTATTTTTGATCGTTCCATAGCGTAACGAGTTAAGAGATGCAACGCTTCATTAAGCGATGTTCCTATTATTACGAGATATCGTTGGTCGATTTATTTCATATCGATCGAACGTTCAATGGTAAATGATCTATCATATAGATCCGTAAAAATTATTTTTACCCTTATTGGTGATCCACGATTTTATATATTTTTTGTTTCTTTTTTTTTGTCTTTCGTAATTTCGACGATTACAATGATTAATAATTTTTTAGGAATGATTTTTAATAATTGTAATCTTTTAATAATTATTAAACTTTACCGTATTAACTCTTACGATTGATGAAAATTAGAAGATAATTGAATTCTATTTCTTTCTTTAATTTTTGGTTTGGATCGAATTTATTTCCATTCGAAGCATTGTTTTTTTTTTTATTTTTTATTTTTTTTATCATCAAAAGAAGATAGCTGGGATTGGTCGATGAATTATTTCTAAACTCTTTAGTATTTTATATCTTAATAAATAACTTAATATCTTTTATCGAAAATTCGTATATATGATACGGCGTACTGCAGTAATGGATCGTACTATAAATAAATAAATAAATAAATAAATAAATAAATAGATGTCCATTTTGGAATTTTCAGTAGAAAATTTCCACTGAATTTGGTGGAAAATATTGACTTTGTTTTATCTATATATACATATACGAAAATATATGACTACAAATATGTTATAAAAATATATCATAATATTATATATTAACAATATATATATATACATATATATATATATATATATATATACACATACATATTATATCGTTTATTTAGATATATATAAAACATTGAAAATTCCGACATTATTTAAACTCAATATATCAAATAGTCGTAGTTGAACGATATAACCCCATCCCCCCCATAAGAAACTAGATTAAACGTATAGTACAAGGTAAGGAACTATGTATCTCGTCTTTTATACATACCTACTCGTACATACATACTTACATTATGTACGTAACGTATAAAACATTCTCTACAACGACCGTTCTCGTATTAAACTCGAACACGCTGTACAACGTATACCGAGTTTCTTCTTTGAGAACAAAGAGAAAAAAAATAGAAAACAAAGGGAAAGAAAAAGGAAACCAACAAAAAAAAAAAAAAAATATGTCAAACGCAGAAACCATTCGTGTCTCCTTACTTTATTAACAAAACAAAACGAACTAAAAACAACGATCGAAGTATAATACGTATATACGTGCATAAATACATATATACATACATACATATATGTATATCGTAACATTCCGCTAACACGATAATGCGATTATAATTTCGAGCAAATGAATGTTAGAAGTTAAATTGATCACTTTCATTGTTGATAAAGTTGGAGAAATATAATTATGTCAGTTTGAAACATGAAGTCATTCGCCTACCATTATCCGCATGCTATTTGACTACTATATACGCTTTAAATAGCTCGGGTGGGGTGGGGGTGGTGGTGGTGGTGGGGGAGGAATAACGGGTGACGCGAAGAAAAAAAAGTTTGTCTACCTATTTCTCAGCTTATCGATCATTTTCTCACGTCGACTACAATTTTCTCGGCTTCTGTATCATCCAGTGATACTGAAAATGTCCTTTTCTACAAAACTATAAACACGGTTTCCATATACTTCGAATAACCCAGTTCTGTTTTTTTTTTCCTTGTTCTTTGTTTTTTTTGTTTTTCTTTTTGTATTCAACGACAGTGAGAACAACGACAACATCCATACGTGAATTAACATATACGTATACGCTGATAAAAAATGAGAATAAATATTTCTGATAAATGAAACGTTTTTAGCACGTCGATCGCTAATTAATTTATTTTATTGGCCGATTTTAGATTGAACGAAGCATCGGCGAGCAAAAAGGAAAACAAAAAAATTTAAGATGTTAAATATCAAGTGATTACGAATAAAAAGTTTACAATAATTCGATCACAAATTATGCGATCTCATTGTAGATTTCGTACGTACGTATGCGTAAAATATTCTCTCGCAAGTATTTTGATTCGGTTCGTTTCTTTCGAATGCTTAAGCTCTTAAATTATCTAAAATATATTTACTGTATAGACTTTTGAAACGAAGTCGAAAGATTCAATTAAATGATTCTGCCTCTCATAAAAAATAAATGAAAGAGACAGAGAAAATAAATTAATAAATTAATAAATTAATTAATTAATTAAGAAATAAAGAAAGAAAGAAAGAAAGGAAAAAGAATTCGTTGAAATTCCTTGGAACAGTAAAAAAAAAAAAAAAAAAATGGTCTCGTCGGGGTTCTCCGTTAAATTGTATCTGGGTTGACGAGACTATACTCTGTTAGGCACTTTAAACGTTTCGAACGTATTTTACAAAGTAATGGAAATACAGGAAATACATTGTGAAACGGGTGGGTGGGTAAAAGCTAATAATTAATTTCCATTTCCATGAACGTTTCGCGTTACATAAAGATTCCAATTCGCAGTTAAATTTCTCCAGTTATTTCTCATCGTTGGAAGTACTTACTTTGATGCGTAACTATGTAAGTGTATTTTGCGTGTCTGTGTACGCGTGCGAGCGTTTACTTTGAGAAAATGAAAAATGTTTTAACGGTTTCATAACACTGGGAATATATTATAACAGTATTACTTACAATCCTTCTCTCTTTCAATATTTTATTTTTTCTCTCCGTGCCATTTTATTGACTCTTACTTTTTTTTCTTTTGTTCTCTCTCTCTCTCTCTCTCTCTCTCTCTCTCTCTCTCGTTCGAATTCTCATTTCCTGGTTGTTAAAATGAAGAAATAACGTTGGCAAGTTACACTGGCTTCTGGCAATTATTAGTTTTCTTAAAAAGAAAATTACAACGATAAGTCGATAAGAATCATCGAGCGACGTCGTTTTCTTTCTTATTTACTTTGTTTTGTTTCGTTTTTATTTATTTATTTATTTATTTTTTTTTTACTCTCTCGACAACATCTACTAACAACGTCGCACACGACAGATTAATACTTCGTGTTTTTTTTTTTTTTTTTTTTTTTTTTATCGTTCTCGTTTCTTTCTATTTTTAGTTGTTTTTTCTTCCTTTCTTTTTTTTTTTCTTTTTTTCTTTCTTTCTTTCTTTCTTCCCTTTCACAGCCCCAATCGCGATAAAATCACGCGATGTCGTGCATCATTCTCGAAACGATTTCAAATAATAGATATGAATTTTATTTTTCCTTCTTCTTTCTTTTCTTTTCTTTTTTCTTTCCTTTTTTCAAAAACGACACCACCACCTTTCATCGTAGAATCATCATCGTAAAACGCGAATTACAAACTCGAATCATCGGAACTCGTCGTCGAGAATACGATCATTAAAATTCCTTGTACATACAATATCAAAATCCCGCTTGTGCGATATCCAAAATTCAAAAATATTAACAACACAAATCCCCCCCCCACAAAAAAAAAAAAACACGATATCGAGAATCCTTACCTCGCGTGATAAGGAAAGGACAAAATTTGCGAGAATTTCGGATAAAAGAAATTACAGAGATAAAATCGTAAACATATTCGTAATGCTAAAGAGAGAAAGAGAGAGGGAGAGAAAAGCCAAAAGAAAAAAAAAATTACAAAAATGACTTCGCAGCGTCATTCGCGAACATTCCAAAAAAATTGTCATCGTCAAAGAGTAAAAATCGCTGACTATGACGATCGGTCGAATCGTCCTCGTAGAGATATTTTCTAATCGATTGTAATCGATTCGATCGAAGGGTTCGATGGTCAAGAGAATGTATGGGGTGAGCCACGGTAAGAGGGCCGCAACCCAGACGCAACGAGCTATGCAAGCGTTTAGACGACGAAAATTAACGCCTGAAAATTAGAGCGTGGCCAATGGCTGCTAACGCGTACGTTCAAAAAGCGCGCGTTAAAACAAGAGGGACGAACATATTACACAGGCGACCCGTTGTACATCGTACATGCGAATGCAATTAAGTGACTTTCATTGAGTCAACCCTGATTTAGGCCAATTTACGAGCCGAATGACGACGGCACTGTAGCCTCGTTAATCAGTCGAATCTCTCAATGAGCTACGAACCTCGTCCTGGCTTTGTATCCCTCTCTTATTCCTACGATTAAGCCATTAGATCGATCTATGATCGTTTCTATTGGATTTCAATCGCACGATTATCATCTACTCCCCACCCTATCGTCAGCCTCACCCAACAAACACAACCCAGCCACCCAGCCATTATATTCCATATTAATAATTATAAGCCATTATATTCCATCGCGATTATATTCCATATCGAATCGTTCTATATCAAAATTTCTCCTCCATTACCTTGTCTCGGTCGTCCCCTCCCCTCCCCTCCCCTCCCCTCCCCTATCCTACCCACCACCG
>OU426874.1:1842500-1847500 GCA_911387685.1 Dolichovespula media | reverse complement strand
TCTCTCTCTCTCTCTCTTTGCGACAACATTACAAAACACAATTATTCAAGATAGAACAAAAAAAAAGAGGAAAAGAAAATATAATAAATAAATATTCGTCGCGTTGTTCGCTCGAGCGTAAATGAACCAATCGAAGATTAATGGATTTTGGGATCCGGGTGGGGTGGGGTGGGGTGGGTGGGTGGGTGGTTTGGAGAGAGGGTGGGAGGGAAGGAACGAACGAACGGGATTATGATTCGTTAGTTCGTGAGAAATGAAAGAAAGAAGGATAGAAAGATAGAGATAATGAGAGATAGAGATAGAGATGGAGAGATAGAGAGAGAGAGAGAGAGAGAGAGAGAGAGAGAAGGGAAAGAAAGATACGAGAGATCTAAGAAACGAGTTTCGAACACTCTTTTTCGGGAATGTTACCAAAGCGAAAAAGCGACGCTGTAGTTGTTGGTCTTCTATAACTTGCGTCACGCACGGCGGACTACATCCATCCGATTGTATGTCTCGGTTCGTTACGAATGATCGACTTTCGTTCTTTCGTGATTATGAAAAAAAAAAAAAAAAGGAAGAAAGAAAAAAGAAAACAAATCCTTTTGTCGTCGTCGTCGTCGTCGTCGTCGTCGTCGTCGTCCCAATAATATCTTCTTTTATAACCATACCAGAATATTTCATTTCGATTATAACGAAAGGCAGAGAGGTAAAGCACGACCAATCGATCGATCGATCGATGTTTTGCACGACAACCTATAACTATCTCCTCTGTTCGCTTTTCTATTTATTTTTCTTCTTTTATTTTTTCTTTATTTCTCGTTTTATTATTATTGTTATTATTATTGTTATTATTATTATTATTATTGTTATTATTATTATTGTAATTGTTATTCCCCATCAATTGTCCTTTAATCTCAGATCGTTTTTCACGTGCCAACGTAACATATTTTTCCATGCGTCTGAATTGCAACAATTTTTCTTCTTCTTCTTATTCTTCTTCTTCTTTGGTTGTTCTGTTTTATTCTTTTATTTTATTTTAATTATTCGTCGAGATACTTACAACATATTAATGGTCTTTTGCTCTTTGCCATTACTTAACGCTAATTAACTTGTTAACCAACTTGGCAAAGAAATAACTTTCCTTTTTCTTCTCCTCTCTCCTCTCTTCTCTCTCTCTCTCTTTTTTTCTTCTCCTTTTTCTTCTTCTTCTTTCTTTGGCTTCCTTTCTTTTCCTATCCTCGATCGTAATATCCTTCCAATATTAATTCGAAATAACCCGGGACGATCGTTATTTTCGATAATACGTTCTCGAAATTACGTTCGGAATAACACCGACGATATCGTTTCATATCATCAATCTTTAATTTCATTCATCAATTATCTCCACGCATTAAAATAACGATTTAAATAACGTTCGATCGTCGAACTTTCGTCGATCTGATTAAAAAAAAACAATACGGAACTCAGATTTTTAACGTCCTCCAAAATAAACTGATGCCAATTCGTTCCGTTATTCGAATAAATTTTTGTTCGCCGAACGAAGAATTTGAACGGGGAGAGATAAAAAAAGAAAAAAAAAAACGAAAAAAAGAAAATAAATTGATGAAAGGAAACCCGATTGATTTTATAGAAAACCTATCCCATCTCGTTGGGGTCATGTCTACGAGGGGGTGAGGGGAGGGGATTGGGGGGGGGGGAGGGAAGAAAAAATATTTCGAAAAAAATTCAATCGTACCGATCGTTCAAATGAGAATTTTTCATGTAGTACGTGGGGTAAGGGATAGAGAAAGAGAGAGAGAGAGAGAGAGAGAGAGAGAAAGGGAAAGAAAAAGGATAGAAAAGAAAAAAGAAAGAAGAAAATAATATTCGCGACGGTTTCGATACGAACGAGGATCGATTATTATTTTCTCCATTAGGGAAATGAAAAAAATGAAAGATCCGATTCTAGGATCCTCTCTCCCTCTCTTTCTCTCTCTCTCTCTCTATCTATCTATCTATCTATCTATCTATCTATCTATCTATCTTTCTCTCTACCTTATCTTAAAAGAAGTTTGTCGACGCGTAGTTATCAGAGGGAGGATGGAGTAAGGCCGGTGAGTAAGTACGTAGGTCCAGAGGTTGAAGAGTGAGAAAGAGGTGAGAGAGAGAGAGAGAGAGAGAGAGAGATAGAGAGAGAGAGAGAGAGAGATATAGAGAGAGTGAGAGAGAGGTTTTGGCACACGATGTGCTGGAACGGCGGAAGTGCTCGAAGAGACGCTCGGCTTTTGAGTTATGACACTTTTTGAGTGGAGAGTTAGAGAGAGAGAGAGAGATAGAGAGAGAGAGAGAGAGAGAGAGAGAGAGAGAGAGAAGTCGCATTGTGAAAGGCGCATCCGGCTCCAACGTAATATCCTAGCTCGATTTCAGGTCCGGAGGCCGACGATAAATCTGCCTTAAATAAGATTTGCCGGGGACACACACGGGCGAGAATAAAAGGTACGTTAACGTTGAAGGACCGAAGGGCGAGAGAGCGAGAGAGAGAAAGAGAGAGAGAGAGAGAGAGAGAGTGTCAAGAAGCGAGAAAGACACGAGTGAGAGAAAGAGAAATAGAGAAAGAAATAGACTTAATTCCTTGTTAGGCTTTACGTATCCTTCCTTCCTTCCTTCCTTCCTTCCTTCCTTCCTTCTTTCCTTCCCTCCCTCCTTACTTTTCCAACCCCTTTTACCTTCAACTTTTCTCTTCCTTTATTATCCTTTTATTTCTTCCTCATTCAGAATTCAATTTTGTCGCGAATAAACGAGCTGTCCCTTTAGCAATCTGAACTTTTAGTGAGGCGGAAAGGAAAGAGAAGGAAAGGAAAGGAAAGTAGAGAAGAGGGAGAAAGAGAGAGAGAGAGAGAGAGAGAGAGAGAGAGAGAGAGAGAGAGAGAGAGAGAGAGTTGATGATTAAGTGATATTCCCGATATTAGAATAAAGTTAATAAACGTTGGATATGAATTTCATTATTCCAGTTGATCCATGAGAGTAAGAGAGAGAGAGAGAGAGGGAGAGAGAGAGAGATAGAGAGAAAGATAGAGGAATGAAGAGAGAGAGAGAGAGAGAGTAATATGGATAGCTCGGGGTTATATTCGAATTAATACATTTCGCTTCGATACGTAAAACGATCGATTGGACGTTCGGATTTTGTCGATAAGAAGAATTTCGTGGTAACGTAACGTCCATAAATGTCGCGAAACAAGCATCGCCCTTGTATTCCGATGAAACGAAAGCCGTGTTATCGGTGCATCCTACGGGACAAGGCTTCACTATGGTGGGATAGCTCGCCCGTGGAAATAGGACAAATTGACTGGCCCGTGTTCGACGATAAATCACGATATTCCATTTTAGTGGATTTCCGTCTCTAGCAAGAGCTGTTATATTTCCGGATGCACACATGCACACATATATATATATATATATGTATGTATGTATGTATGTATGTATGTATGTATGTATGTATGTATGTATAGAAAATATATGTATATATGTATGAATGTATGTATGAATCTCAGTATGTGTACGTACGTCTACGTATATGTATATGTATGTATGTATTAATGTATGTACATATATGTATAAGTATATTTCTTGTTTTGCACTCGTACGTACGCCTGTGTGTGTGTGTGTGTGTATTTAAATACACATCTTTTTCAAGGATCACGGATGTGCTGTTCCAAGTTTATATACCGGGTGAAACGCATTTGACGTTTATAGTTTGTATAATTCTTCTTAATTATACCTTTTAGAGGAAAAGAAGTTACCCATTCATTCAAGATATATATATATATATATATATATATATATATATATATATATTTTTTTTTTCTTTTATACGATGCGTGAATTAACTCTTTTCGTTGATCGACAAGAGTTTCTTTCGGAGATTAAATACGGTTAACCATTTTTTTTTCTTTTTTCTTGTTACTTCAAGTAGTATGGATTTTTTCTCTCTTTTCTTTCTCTCTTTCATACTTCATAACGAACATTCGAAGATTAAATTTATTTATTAAAATCATCCTAAATCTTTTCGATCAAGAATATTGGGGATTTAAGTTTTCCACGTCTTACACCTCCTCCTCTTACTTTTCATCTCTATTTCATTTTTACTTTTTATTTTTTATTTTTTGCTCTTTTAAATTCAATCTCGATAGACGAGTATAAATCAAATCGGTTATATATCGTAGTTAATGTTATAAACGTATGTATCTCTCGTCGCGTTGATACTTTCGAAAACAAATTTCTAATGAATTTAATACGCGGCTATAGTTATATTAATTATTTTTAACCAACGCGGGTAAGGAAAAAATAGACGAGAGAGAGTGAGAGAGAGAGAGAGAGAGAGAGAGAGGAAAATGTACCTCACGTAAAATAGTCTGACGCGTTGAAATATACGGCGTATTAAATATCCACGATGCCGGAGAAACATCGGGGGAGAAACTGCTTTTCCCAAGTAATGCAATTCCAATGTTAAAAGAATCATTCGACTTTCGCGTTAAAAAGAAAAGAGAAAGAGAAATAGAAAGAGAAAGAGAAAGAGAAAGAGGAAGAAAAAGAAAAAGAAAAAGAGAAAGAGAATGAAAAAGAAAAAGAGAGCGAAAAAAAAAAGGATTACAAGAAACCAAGACGAGCATGAGTTTCTTCGAGTTCTCGAGAGTAGAGTTGGAGGGTGAAGGGAGTTGGGGAGGACGGGGCGAGAATTTAGAATCTAAGTAAGTTAAGTATTGCGGTCAGCCACAGGAATAGCCTAGTCACTTAATCTATTTTTACAATTTCAGCAAGAAGTGTCCTCTCTCTCTCTCTCTCTCTCTCTCTCTATCTCTCTGTCTATCTATCTATCTATCTCTGTCTATCTCTCTCACGGTACGTAGGGAAAAGGCCTTAAAGAGGAATTCTCAAGCTTGTCACGTTCGTCTCTCTCTCTCACACCTACGAAATTTTCAACGTGTTTTCGCGGTCGTTGAGAGGAGGGAAGGAAGGAGGGAAGGAAGGAAAGAAGGAAG
>OU426874.1:1832500-1840000 GCA_911387685.1 Dolichovespula media | reverse complement strand
TAAATCCCTTGGATTTAATTAGTTCATGCTAATAAGACAAAGTCATAGTGTTAACTGTAAACAAGAATAGTGTTTGTCTGTGTATGCGTGTGCATGTGCGTGTGTTTGTGTTTGTGTTTGTGTTTGCGTATGCGTGTGTATTTTCTCTACGGCTTTGTTTGTTCGTGTGTGCTCGTGCGCGTGCGTGTGTTCACGCATCTAATGCAATGGAGAGGACTATATTAAGATAGTAAACGTTGCTTTCTCTCTCTCTCTCTCTCTCTCTCTCTCTCTCTCTCTCTCTCTCTCTCTCTCTCTCTCCCTTTTCTAAAGGAGAACCTGTGCCGTGCGTTCGGTCTCTCCACGTTATCTCATTCACGTCGTTACGCTTTAATTGCTTTTCCTTTGGTCCTTGCGATATCAAGAGTCTCATTATAATGCGCTAAAGAGAGAGACAGAGAGAGTAAATGAGAGTGAGAGAGAGAGAGAGTAAATGAGAGTGAGAGAGAGAGAGAGAGAGAGAGCGAGGAATAGTACAATAAACCTTACGCGAGCAATGTTACGATTTACGAGAGCCCGTAAGAGAACATAATTAACCAGAATGAATTTAATAATAGCGCGTACGTGGACCAATTTACATGACACAGGAATCCCTCATGATCGTCCCCGTGGATCAGCCATTTTGAAATTTCGACGAGATGCCTCACGATCGAACGATCGATCGATCGATCGATTAATTATTATATTAATTATTAACTTCCTTTCTTTCTTTTTTATTTATTTATTTTTTCTTTATTTGTCACTAGAATCATCGCCTCATTATCGATCGCGCGGTCTCCGATTTATTTTTTCGATACAAAGCACGTCGGATCGTTACAGACCTGCTCGATTATTTATTCAATCAATCTTTCAACGAATCGCGCGATCATTCCCCCCCCTCTCTCTCTCTCTGTCTCTCTCTCTCTCTCTCTCTCTCTCTCTCTCTCTCTCATAAATCGATACCAACCGTCTTTGAATTTCGACGAACCGTCTCGCGGCCTAATGGATTCGATTTTTCTCATCCCTCTCTATTTTTTTTCTCTTCTTCATTTCTTTCTCTCTTTCATTCCCTTTTCCTACCTTTATCACTGGCCATTCAATTACGATCACGAACATTTGTTTCGAATTTTTAATTAAAGATTTAATCGCATTTAACTCGGCCCATCTTTACATTTATTTATAGTAACTAATTTACTTTAATATCGTCGAGTGTTATCATCGCAATTTGAAATTTCATTCATCGATGATACACGACCCAAAACGAGGAGGGTAGGGAGGGGCGGGAGGGAGGGGAAGGGGTAAGGGGGAGGAGGAGGAGGAGGGGCGGTGCCGAATCTATTTGGGTCATCTTTTGAAGAAAATTCAAGATCCGAGACGATACGCCGATACGGTTGGGCCTCGCGTAAACATGAATAATAAAAATTTCGACCGAGGAAAGTATTCAAAGATGTGTTATCGATAAGAGAAGTATAAAAGTGATATAAAGAGACCCCTACCCCTCGTTTCCCACCCCCCCCCCTCCCATACTCAAAGCACCCTTGGAGATCAACGCGGGATTAAGACGGTAATCTAAATTTCATTAGAAATGATGTTTTTCATATGTTTCTCTTTCCTCCACGTTGATATAACGTAGGGGGAACAGTAACTTTGAAACTAATTTGAGAACCAAGAATGTGTGCTCCACGAAAGAAATGAATGGTGTCAAAAGCCTCGGAGTTGTTCTCAGTAGCGTTAGACCAAGTCGAGTACAATGTTCAGATTCAAGGATAAAAGCTACTTGTATAAAGGGTTATAATAATTTTGAAGTAACATAAATTGTTCCAACGCTTTGTTATTATGCGATTAACGAGACCATACGTCGTCGAAATTATGATTGATATTAAATGGCCATTATCGATTGATATAACTGACATTCAAATGGATATTATATAGATACGATACAATAAATATATTAATAATAAATTAATAAATAAAAATAAAAATTAATAGACGTTATCGATTATGATTATTCAAAATAAATTGAGAATACCATAGAAATGATTCTACAGGTGATACTACGTCTGATAAATTTGTATCATTAAATGCTCTTTGCGAGTATATTAAGATCGAAATAAGGAGTATCAAAGATAACGAAAATTTCGTGATAACATTTGACAATAATATTTCAAACGTAACTCGTAATACGTGAGATAAACACATCGGGCATTTGGTTTTCGAGAATTTCTTTAACGATGAAACTTACTTGAGACACGCTTTCTAACGCGTGTCTGAACTTTTTGAAACTAGACGGAGAAGAAGAGAGAGATAGATAGAGAGAGAGAGAGAGAGAGATAGAGATAATTCTAATACAGTTATAGTAATCACCCAATTTAGAATTGGGCCTATCCAATGGCAAACGCCGACAAGAGGAACGGCGATACGTCAGCTTTAAAAGTCGAATCGTATTACAACCTCGTTTGGATAGCGGTAATCTATGATGCAAGGCATTTCTAAAGAAGGAAGGAAAGAGATAGATAGAGATAGAGACAGAGATAGATAGATAGATAGAGAGAGAGAGAGAGAGAGAGAGAGAGAGAGAGAGAAAGAGAAAGAGAAAGAGAAATGAAAAGGATAAAAGAGACCACCCATCCTCGCCGTTTTCTTATCTCCCATACCCCTCTCCCCACCCCGCCCAGTCTTCCAGAAAAGTTATTGCACTTGTAAGAGAGCATCGAGTAACTCTCGCGATTGATCAAACAAATTCACGCGAGGTGACTAATAAATTCGAGGATAATTTTCTTTTATTCGAAATTTAATCGAAACGATACGAGATCGAAACTTTAGATCCGTTAATTGATTCAATTTCATTGGATCGTCGTCGATAGATTTGCGCGGAAAGGTTCGTGGGATATTCGGTAGGAAAAAGTTGGATTGGTTGGTTGGTTGGTTGGTTGGTTGGTTGGTTGGTTGATTGGTTGGTTGGTCGTAGGGAAACAAGTTGGGTAAAATTGTTTACTATCGGATAGTAATTCTTAGTTTGATCGAATAGTAAGATCGATCGGGGAGAGTAGTAGAGGAGTTTATGGGAGGCAAATGGGTTTAATGGGAGGAAGTATGGGCTGGAAATGGGAGGAAATTATGGGAGGCAAATGGGTTTCATGATGGATATCACTACGCGATTATCGTCAATGATGGTATCGTCGTTGACGCGATAACAAACCAACGCCCACCCGTCACCCACGCTGTTATCCCCATCATCGTAACCTTGAAGAGAAAAAGGAGGAGGAGGAGGAGGAGGAGGAGGAGGATAGGACTCGCTACTTCGGCAATTCATATGCAAATTCAAAAGTGCCCGTTGTACGAGCAACGAGAGCATTGTTCAACCTCCATAGTTTTCCCACTGTCCTCTTCTGGGCTTGACTTACTACCCGAATTTCCGGAAAACTCTAACGGGTGTTACGTAATTGATAATCTCTCTCTCTCTCTCTCTCTCTCTCTCTCTTGTTTCTTCTCTCATTGTCAGTGACAATGTCCTTGCACGCGTCCATGCGAACCAGTCGAGCTTCCTCTTGAAACTCTCGTCTCATCCAAAAGTTCTGCATCCATTCCGTCGAGAGTGCAGGGGGACAAAAAAAATGATAGAGAGAGAGAGAGAGAGAGAGAGAGAGAGAGAGAGAGAGAGAGAGAGAAAGGAGAAGAAAAAAGAAAACAGGAGATAAAAGAAAGACACGCATCAAGAGGGTGGAAGCCAAGTCTAATGCGAGCCGAAAAGAGTACGACGGCTTTATCCTTGTCAGAGCCCTTCTCACGTGTAAACCCTGAACCCTTCTTTAGCAAACGTTTAATGGCCCTCCGGTCTTCTTTCAAACGAGCTTCCTGGACTACTCCTAAACGGGATGTCGGAGAACCTACATCTACTTCGCTATAGGCCCTGAAAGCAACTCCAAAAGTCGACGATTTGTCGATCCCACAACGTTTTCTCGTTTTCCCTTTTCTCACTCTCTCTTTCTCTTTCTTTTTATCTATCTATCCATCTATCCGTCTCTTTCTTTCCTTTCACATTTTTCTTTTCTCCGATAGCTTTGTTCACACTGTTTTATTTATTAAATTTGTCCCGCAACTTTCGTCCAGTTTAGCGTAAAATTGTTTCGAGCAACGAGAAAAAAAAAAGAAAGAAAGAAAAGAAAAAATACAAATAAAAGAAAAGAAGGATTCAAGGTTTTAATTGTTTTTTATTTTATTTTATTTTATTTTATTTTTTTTTTTTTTGTTTAATTCCGACGGAAATGGGATTTAACATTGTCGATAAAATACAAATAAATCCCTTTTCGTTTCGTAATTATTTTCTTAATTTCTTCCTTATAGTTATTTTCTTTTCTTTTTTTTTTTTTTTTTTTTCCTTTTTTGATCCAACGACGTATCCTACATTATCAGTATTTGCACGGCGTTCGTAGGTACACCGCGTAAAGTGTATAATATTTGTACGAAACGAACAATAATCCATCATCTCGTTGCTCATTTATTTCGTTCGACAAACGAAATGGATCATTATCGTCGTATTCGATCTCGTCAAATTAATAATCAACGTTAAATGGAAATTCTATTAATCACTTTATACTCTTAAAACTCGTAATAACGTTCATTTTCGTTATGGCGAATCGTTCGGATTTATTAGATTTTACTTTGGATCGTGAATTGGAATGAGATTGAATATATATATATATATATATATATATATATATATATATATATCTTTCTTCAACGATAATTTTCATCAAGAAAGAGAGAAATAGAGATAGAGAGATAGAAAGATAGATGATCATTCATAGTGATAAAGCCTGACGTGCCATTTCAAAGAGTCTTCCTTACTTCTTCCTTAAATATACCGAAGTTCGGAATTAACGAGTACAATTAACGAGAACGAAGTAACCGATGAATAATGTGACCCAACACTGTGAAAGTTCATTCGTAGCTCTGTTTTCTCGGGTGCATTAACAATTGCATAAAGTTGTACAGGATCCGTGCGTGCTCGTTAAATTTACCCCACTACCCCGCTTCCTCCTCCGCCCTCATTCCCTTCCCATTCGTTCCCTTCCCCTCTACTGCTATCATTGTTCGAACTTTCGTCGTTGGATAATCACCATGACACGGCTCTACAGTGTCGAGTCGATTGAAAAGGCATCCCCTAATTCGAACTAAGACGTTAATTAGACAAGTTACAAGCCGTATCCGGGTAACGATCCTCGATTCTACCATGATCGACCAATTTTTACGCAAATTTTATTCGAACACACGATACGAGATATCGAGATTAAACGAACAAACAAAGAAGAAAAAAATATTTACATACGCTCGCTATATATATATATATATATTATTTTTCTGTATTTTTGAGAGAGACGATTTTCGTTATATATCGTCGATTTTACAAATAGAGAATACAATCGTTTTATTAAAAACAAATAAATACATATATATATATATATATATTTAGATATATGAAAAAAATAGAAAAATAGAAAAAATGAAATGGGGGAAAAAAAGAGAATCCGCGCGCGTATCGAATTTTCGGATTCGAAAGAATTGTTTTGCTTTTTTTTTTCCCTTTCGTGTTTCTTTATTTCTATTCCTTTTTATTATTATTTTTTTTTATTCATTTCTTTTTTTTTTTTTACTTTCTCTATTGCCTATTATTTCATTTCGTTTTGTTTTTTCCTCAATCGTTCGAAATATTGCGACACGAGAGATTAAACTCTTCTCTCTCTATCTATCTATCCATCTATCTATCTATCTATCTATCCATCCATCTATCTATCTATCTCTTTCTCTCGCAGAAATATTCATACGAATAAATCTCTTACAACGGGCCCATGTCAAAATGATAGCTCGCTGACATATTTACGATATATAAGGATCGATCGTAATCGTACTCTCACGATGTATGGTTTTATCTACCGGCTTATATATCGGCGTACTTTCAATAACCTCATCGAGCGAAGTGACAAATGTTGTCGTCCAGTGTTACCATGTGAAATGGGACATCGGAATATAGGTAGAAAGTTAGCAATTAATGGCCATATAATCTCGATCGATCGTAACGAACGGACTAAATTATGTTATTATACGGATTATTACCGATGGATTTGTCGACGGCCGGTTCTCGACATTTTATGCTACTTTAAATGTTAATTTTCGATGTAATCTCAAATGAATAACATCATCATCATGTATGTACATATATATATATATATATATATATATATATATATATATATATATATATATATTTTTTTTCCTTTTCATTTTATATTTTATATTTTAATTTCGTTACAAACGAACGATCCTCGTTGTGTATTCTTATCGACAATAAAAAGTTTCAGCCTTAAGCAATGGCCGAAATCGATAATTTCAAATCGATCGAGTCGAACGAACGAGAGTTAGCTAGTTTTCATTGAGTTTCATCGATTCGATGTCAATCGTTAACGAATTTATCGTACAATAAAGGTACGAAGTAAGTTAGTAAGCTTGGCAACCAAGTCGCTAATAAAATTAGAAATTACAAACACGATATAACCGGGTAGGGTAGGATAGGGTATGGTAAGATAGGGTAGGGGAGAGGTGAGAAGGGGGTAGGGCTCGTCTCGATAGTCGAAGGTCGAAATCTCTCGATGCACCAGGACGGCCATTGATATTCAACATCGGTGCCCACGGTATAAACGTGTTATTGACGTTAAAATACGTTTACGTACGTTGCCGGCCCCTTATCACGTAATACATAAGCGTAATCTTTAGCGTAAATTCTCGGCTCACAAAGGTATCGTCACATTTAAAGTCGTGCGATAACGACGACGTGACCTTTCCCCTCTTCTCTTTTCCTCTCTTCTTTTAAAAAATACCTCACATTCATACTTCTTTGAGTCGCGCTCTTCTTTCCTCTTTCTTTCCCTTCTTCTTTTTTTCTTCTTCTTCTTCTTTTTGTTTTTTTTTTTTTTCTTTTTTCTTTTTTTTTACTTGGGTTCCAATCACTCGACGTTTCGATCAATAAAGCGAGACATAGCAGGAACGTAAATCGCACGTAATAATATTTGCGAATGGAACGACGATGTCTCGTTATTTTGTTTCCTGTTCCTTTCTTTTTTTTTTTTTTTTATTTTTTTTTTCTCCCATTTTTAATACGATACATCGAAAGTATTTTCTCTGGCAGCATAACGTCGTCGAGGACGACGTGTAGAGACAGAGAAAGAAAGAGAGATAGATAGATAGGTAGATAGATAGATAGATAGATAGATAGATAGAGAGAGAGAGAGAGAGAGAGAGAGAGAGAGAGTTTCTTGTAATTTGATTTCTCAGCATGGAAAATAAATTGAACAAAAAGTAGTGAGCACAGCTTCTCTTCCTTTGCTATCCTTAAGAGGCTTTCTCGGGCTTCACTGAGCGAAGCAGAAAGAAGATTGTTACCGATTATTTCTATCTCTCTCTCTCTCCCTCTTTCTCTCTCTAATA
>OU426874.1:1810000-1822500 GCA_911387685.1 Dolichovespula media | reverse complement strand
CCGTGGCAATATGTTTAATTTCCTACTGTTTTATGCTGAAACAGCTCTCGAGATACGGCATGAATATCGTTCCCATTCGTTAATATGAAGCCGGCCCTCGTATAACTGCTCTCTCCAAATAAAATATGCAAATTGTTAATGCCCGATAAAGTCCGCGTTTCCGTGGCTACCTAATCTCCGTAGGGGATGAGAGCGCACGGGCGGGGGCGGGGGGAGGGAGGAAGACGTGGGAGGTGGGATGGAATAGGACAAAACGGAAAACGAGGGGAAAAAAAATAAAAAAAAAAAATAAAAATAAATAAATAAAAGATAGATAAAAGAAGTGAAAGTCAGCCTGCAGTTGACCGTTTACATTCTCGTTTCGTTTGTTCTTCCGTTTTTTTTTATTTCCTATATTTTTTTTTCATCCCTTCTTCTTCTTTTTTTTTTTAAAGAAGCTCGTTTCTTTTTCGTGGTTTTAGAAATTCTTTGAGATCAAAAAAAGAATGAAGAAGAGGAAGAAAGAAAAATAATATACATACAAAAGAGGATGCACGTACGTAAGCGTGTAACCGGTTAAGCTCTGCGCTTGGTTCTACGCTGTATAGCCCCACGACCAAATTCATTACTCTTAGGGTTCTTTGATAAAACGTTAACTCTTTACGAGCACTAATTATTATTATATCCATCCGTTCCCCCTCCCTCCAATCCCTTGTCCATCCAACGTTTCACAGTAGCAGCAGTAGTTCCGTCTTGGACGGAACTAAGTAATTTCGTCTCATCTTTCTTCGGATAACCTAAAGCTATTCCCCCCTCCCCTTTTACTCGGCTTTTCTCTTCATTCTTCCTTCTCTACTTTCCTCTCTCTCTCTCTCTCTCTCTCTCCCTCTCTCTCTCTCTCTCTCTCTCCCTCTTTCTTACTTTCATTCATTCATTCGTTCGTTCGTTCGTTCAGTCGGTCGGTCTAGTCCTCGTATACGAGGAGTCCAAAAACGATTACGAGTTGGCTCAGAGTTGGGCTTTAATCGCTATCGCGAAAGGGCCGAATAAATACCCTCTTCACAAAAGTTACGTAGCAGTGTCGTTTCCACTTTAAACGTAGAAATAGAAAAGGTCGGGTACCTTCTGTTGTCAGAAGATAATAACTTTTGAATCTCTATCTTTGCTTTTTGGAAGGTACGTTCGCCGTTCTTTGGGTGGCCAGGGAGAGGGGAGAGGGGGCTGAGGGCGAAAGGTCCAACTTTCTCGACGACTTTATCCTCGGATACTCTTACGAACAAGTATAAGAGAGAAAGAGAGAGAGATAGAGATATATATATAGATCGTTGGATGGATGGATGGATGGATGGATGGATGGATGGATGGAGAGAAAAAGAATGAGAGATGATATTTGCGAAGAGGACCACTAAACGAGTTTAAAAACATAACCGCTTCCTCCTCTCCCACCCGCCCACTCCACCCACACTCACCCTACTAATCCACTCATCACGACACAGCAACGAGCGCGGCCACGTCCAAAATTATTTTCTTCCCTCCCCTTCTCTCGTTACCAACGAGATCCAATATTTTTCACACTCCGAGCGCGTCCCCCAGTTTTTATTTCCTAACGGAATCTAAGAAATATTGGCCCGTTTACTCTGTTCCCTCTCGATCACGGGGATCTCACAATTGGAAATTGCTTTTAGCTCGTGTCCTTAGAATTTCAATTATTTTCCGATCGGCCAATGATAGTGATCGTCGTTTACTCGGTTGGTTATATCAATTGTCAGTTTTTTCTTTTTTCTCTTCTCTTTACTCTTTCTCTCGTCTAAATTTCAAATACAATCGTATATCGTCGAGAATATATTATTTATTTACGAGATATTGTCACGTATTTATTGTACAAACCGTTGAAATAGATCTGTCTCATCGGTATTAGAAAATTTCATGTATTGTCGTCGAATAAAGTTCGACGGAGATGATCCTTGAAACGTTATTATCCTTTACTTCGAAGGATTTTGAAATAGAGAACGAATTATATATTATCGAGAATACATATACATATATATATATACATATAGAATTAGTCTCACACATACATATATGTATAACGCATAAAGAGGTTCATTATTTGTATTGGAAATATCAAATATTTTCACATAATATCTTTAGATATTTGTATTGGAAATATTAAGTATTTTCACATAATATCTTTTGATGGAATCATCCTTCGTGCGTCATCACAGTTGAAGTATTTCAACATTCAGATTCAAACTATATATTATCTAGAATATTGCTGATATATTCATACACACACACACACACACATTTATATATATATATATATATATATATATATATAATGTATATAAATAGGTATGCATGTAAATATGTTTATTATTTGCATCGTAACATATCGATATTTAGTATCTGTACGATGTGAACTCGGTAAATATAAGCCCGAGCGATATTTGCGGAATATCGAGGGTAATATTCAGGGTAGAAAGGAGGATGCAAAGGACTTCACTATATGACAGGGATAACTCTGTCCTGTGGTCTGTGCCATTCTGTTTGCGGTTCGGTTAAACGTCGTTCGTATCCGACAGAGAAACCGGGAACAATACGACGGATGGACGATTCATCACTGTGACCTAACTTCCGTAACTAGATTAGCAATGGTCAAGACAACGGCCTTGGAACGATCGATCGACGAGCGTTTCCATCATGGCGAAGTAAGTCAGTGCGTGCGTGCGTACGTACGTAATATGTTGCCATAATTGTATCGCGTATCTATGTAGATAAAACGCAAATATAAATTAGATTTTACTTAACTTTATCTCGTACACGATCGAAATTGTTATTACGATGGAACAATCATTCCGATTAAAAAAAAATAAAAAAAAACACATTAATTTAATTATATCGCGCCGGTCCACTCGTTAATTATCATTTATCGAGCATCTCTCCTTTATCCCTTTTCTTTTTCTTTTTTGTGTCTTTTTGTTATCCCGTTTTATTTGCTTTTCCATTTTTTTTTTTTTTTTTTTTTTTTTTTTTGGTAATTTCTTCTCGATATCGTTCGAACGACGAGAGTGTGGAGAGGGATGGTGGCCGGGGAAAAACATTAACAAAAGAATAAAAAGAATAAAACAAAGAAGTAAAATGGAGAAGGAGCAGGGCGAAAATAATTTGCTTACCGTAGATACGTAAATAAAAGTGAAAACTCTCTCTCTCTCTCTCTCTCTCTCTCTCTCTCTCTCTCTCTCTCTCTCTCTCTCTCTCTCTCTCACGGCTCTAAATGGGAATAACAAAATTCTATCGGACTTGGGGAAGGATGGGAAGGAGGGAGGAGGGAAAGGGAACGAACGCTTTCGAAAGCTGGTAGAGGAGACCGGTTTACGTTGAATTTGTTAAACAGAAACGGCATAACGAGGACGAAGAGACGCGAACGTAAACAAGTAAAGAGAAATAGAGTTAGATAGATAGATAGAGAGAAAGAAAGAGAGAGAGAGAGAGAGAGAGAGAGAGAGAAAGAGAGAGAGAGAGACAGAGACAGATAGAGAGAAACCTGTTCGGTCGGTGAGCGCTTAACGCTTTTCGAATTTTACGTTTTAATGGAATTTACCTGTCATTAAAAGGCATTTAATGAAATGTAAAACTTTTCGAATTGTAGGATTTAACGATCGTTAACGAAATAAAATATATTCCCGCTATGTAGCGGCACGCATTTTGACGATTTAAACGTACGTACGTACGTACGTACGTACGTATGCACGTGTGTTACGTATGTGTATGTACCGTATACGTAGGTGAAAACTACGAGAGAACCGACGCGTCGCTTATCGTCGCGACGCTACGTTGAAACGCGTATGCGGAACGTATTTGTTGGTCCGAAACGAAAAACCAGAGATGGAAATTGCTTTGACGCGAACGCGATTTATCTTTCTATTCGTTAGTTTTTCGAGTAATTCTATGTGTATTCATGGAGTGTATACACACACACACACACACACACACACACACACATATATATATATATATATGTATGTATACGTAATTTGAAAGAAGTTTCACTTTGTTCGAAGGAAACGCTCGCCGATCGAGTAAAATGTCTTTTAAGAAGTGAAAGGAACAGGAGGAAGCTTCCTGCTAACTTTATCGAACGATTTGGAACGTTTCAAGAGTTTTGGACAGTAGCCAATGTTAAGGGATAAAGAGATAGAGGATGAGAGTGAGAGAGAGAGAGAGAGAGAGAGAGAGAGGGAGAGAGAATGAGATAGAAATTAGTGGAGAAAATTTACGAGGTGTTAAAGGGGAATTAGATTTACGTTATTCGTGAAAGTCATCGTCGATACTTGGAAATCTTCATGGTGGTCGTTTTAGGTTTGGTCTACCATCGTAAAACTGGAAATCAAATATATCCACTCGTTTTCAATTTCCCGCTTTTCGTTATCCAGGAATAGCGAGGCCACGGTTGATAATCCGACCATTTTATCGGCTCATGCGAATCATCCTACCAGATGGTCTTGCAGTTCACAATTCAGCCAATTCACGCTATAGGTTTTATGCGAAATCGTACATGCAAATACACGGAGGGAGCATACGTCTATCTGATAATCAGGGATATAGCAATGGGATTACTTACGAGAGAGAGACAGAGAGAGAGAGAGAGAGAGAGAGAGAGCACCATTTGGAATAATTAATTATAGCGATCGTCTCTAAAGCGACGAAAAGCCATTTAACGCGAGTCTTTCGACGAATAATGTATGTCGTTATTGTTTGCTCGATCATCGAACGAGTTAAAATGTAATTAATTGTTCTATAGGTATTTCAAATTATACCCTAATCTCTCTCTCTCTCTCTATCTCTCTCTCTCTCTCTAAATATATATATGTATATGTATAATTCCGCGTAACTTCGATGCCATATTTCATATCCATAATAATATTACAATTTTAATTCGTATTATCCATATACATTCCAATTTGTTCTTCGTATGTTGGATATTCTTTTCTTTTTTTTAATATAAATTATACACCCACATACGATATTAATCGCATTGGCATAAGTTATATTATAATGCGTAACTTTCGTATTGTATATAATTTTTGTATACGCATGAGAGAAAGGAGAATTTTGTGTTATACAGGGTGTTTCAACGTTTGCTCACCGCAATATATATTTTTTTCTAATTTGTCAAAGGTGAAACTCCGATCTGATTTTTGTCTGCCTCTTCTTCTTCCTTCATTTCTACTTACTTTCGTTCTGCCGCACGCATACTCGCAGAAATATTAAATTATTCAATTTAAACAAATGATCCCAAATATTTCAATGGCTAATAATGTTCGTGCATTCATACGTAACACACGCGTATCATAAATTAGATTGAAATTCTGATACGAAATTAAACTCCACGCGCAATATAATTTATTTTCCTAGTTTCATAATTTGTTTTCGACCAACTTCCGTAGAAATATTTCTGTGACTGACTGACTCTGTACATTTAGATTTTGACACGAAACTTTAACCCCTTTTTGAGCTATAACATATATTCTCTCAGTTTTGTTTTTAATCTGTTTTTTCTGTTTTCCCCTAGCATTTCATATCTCGCGTGTATACAAGAGTACGCATACGCGTATACTTTTGAAATAATTTTACAAATAAGAACGTTCCTTCTGTTTCTTTTCTTTTCTTTCTTTCTTTTTTGTTTTTTTCAATTCTTATTTGTTCATTTCTTGTCTTTCTTTCTTTTATATATATATATATATATATATATATATATATATATATATATTGAATCCGTTTGTCCTTTGGAACGATCTTTCATTAAAAAAAGAAAAAGAAAAAAGTAGACGGATGAAGCGTCTATAATTAAACTGATCACACGACCGAAATGAGTTGATATTGATATCGATCAAAAAAAAAAAAAAAAAGAGAGAGAGAGAGAGAAGAAGAAGAAAAAGAGAAATTTGCAATAAAATTCCATTTTATTTCATAATTAAATGCACGAATTAAATGAAATAGCGGTATCGTCGTGAACGATGATAAAAGGCATATATAAGTAACGTTGATTAATACTGTATTAAAAGGTTATATGGAAACTTGAAAATCATGAATTATGAGAGATAAAATATCAATCGTTACGTCGATTAGCTGAATTAGCGAGTTTCGGAGAAGTGTAGACAGGCAGGGTAACAATCGATCGGTTGCGGTCTTTGTGGCGAGCCGGAAGAGCATCGATGTTTGCACCCTTTCCCTCCCTCTCTCTCTCTCTCTCTCTCCCTCTCTCGTTTTCTCTCTTTATCTTTCGTTCTCCCTCTTCCAACTCTTCGACCACGTTCTACCGGTCGATATGCAGTTTTGTGCACGTTCCGCGTCCCTCCGGCCGTCATGGAAATTCCGCTAATGCATTATGAAAATTATGCAAATTATGGAGATGCACCAGTGCTAAGCGGTTAAAGTAGGTAATATCTCGAGTATAGGATAGTCCCACATTTCCGTGGTTATTTTCACTTACGTCACTATTAATCACAATGCATGCTTCTCTACGGAATCGGATATCTTCTATGATTGAACTGACGTATAAATTCTATGGGAGTTCGAACTCGAGAGAGAGAGAGAGAGAGAGAGAGAGAGAGAGAGAGAGAGAGAGAAGATTTTATTATCAAATTAATTTTATTATCAGAAAATATTCGAGTTTAAAGCCTATTCGGATAATCAATTAACGTTTATCATATGTTTGTATGGATAATATATAATATTGTTGTGTCAATATAAATTAGGTAAATTATAATTTATATTGCAATTTGATGAACATCGTAATTTGTAATATCTGTATCATTTATAGGTCTCAGTACAATTATTATTATTATTATTATTATTATTATTATTATTATTATTATTATTATTATTATTATATTGAAATAATTAATAGGTTAACTTCCGGACAAGATCATTTCTCATTGGACCCTTAAACAAAAATTCTACATATATATATATATATATACATATAGAACGTTAATAACGACAAGAACGGTAGACTAATTGAAATAATGCATCGCGTTGTTATTCTTCGTTAGCTTTTAGACGAGTTTTTATTTTAAGCTCGGGAAAAAGTAAGCATTAGTTTATTTGAAATCTCAGCTTAAGAGAGTTTACCGGGACGTGAGAGCACGCTGGTGGTGATGGTGGTGGTGATGGTGGTGGTGGTGGTGGTGGTGGTGGTGGTGGTAATGTTGATGGCTTAGAGGAAGGGGAGGGAGAGAGTCGGAAAAACAGGGATGACGAAAAACAAAAAAGGAAAAGGAAAAGAACGAAGAGGAGGGGCGAGGGGAAAAAGAATGAAAGATAAAAAGAACCAAAAAGAAAAAAGAAAAGAAGAAACAAGAGAAACGACATCGCTCATATACTTTCACGCCCTTTTGACGATAAGTTTTCATCATGATTTCGCGTTACCATACTCCCGTCCATGATTTTACACGACTAAAAACTTTTCCGCTCATACATTTGTCAATTATCCAATGAAAATTAACAATGTGATTTATATCAGTGAGACAATGTTTCACGTTATAACAATCAAAAGTTATTGGTTAAAATAAGAAACTTTTTTGTCATTCTAATCGTATATATATATATATATATATATATATATATATATATATATATATATATATATATATATATTCGTTATTAGAATGAATATGTATTTACGAGAAGTAGCAGCGATAACGTGTCTGATCGACTTTGAATAAACACGAATGATTGATTTGTATAATAGACGTTGGAAAGGCCGTGAACGATGATGGATGTTAAAGCTTTATGAGACGATGGTGATGGGAAATATCAAAGTAAATTTGTCGACGAGAGAAAGAGAAAGAGAAAGAAAATATATATATATATATATAGAAAGAGAGAGAGAGAGAGAGAGAGAGAGAGAGATAAAGAGAGAAAATAAAATGAGATGGATTCCTATTCTCTGTCAGAGAGCAAAGTAAATCCAAATTAGTGGATATGTGAGATTTCCTGAGTGGAAAGAGAAAGAGCGAGAGAGAGAGAGAGAGAGAGAGAGAGAGAGAGAGTTTGAAATATGAATAGACCTGAAGTGACTCGACGTGTAGTAACTATTACTATACTACTACTGCTGCTACTACTACAGCACTCAATGAAATTCAAAAGGTCCTTTTTGGGGTGTTCCTTTAATAAAAAAAAAAAAATAAATAAATAAAAAATAAAAAAATAAATAAATAAAAGAAAAAGAAAAACAAAGAGAAAGGAAAGAAAGCAAAAATAAATAGGAAAGCAAAGGAGAGAATACACGAACGAAAAAAGAAAGAAAGAAAGAAAGAAAGAAAGGAAGGAAGAAAGAATGAAAGAATGAAAGAATGAAAGAATGAAAGAAAAGGAAGAGGAGGAGGAGGAGGAGGAGGAAGATACGGGAAACGTTCCTCGTTACTTTTCTTTTTTCTTCTTTTGTTTTCTCTCTCTCTCTCTCTCTCTCTCTCTCTCTCTTTTCCACGTTCAACGCCAGAGATATGCAAGTATATACACGAATATAACCACTTCTCTTCCGACTAATATCAGTCAAACGGAATGAGGAACGACGTGTGTGTTCCGTTGTGGCGAGTTTAAATGTGTAAACCTGGAAGGTTCTGGAAAACTCTCGAGCGGAGCTTTTAAAAAATTTTTTAAATTCCGACCCCCTTTCCAATGCGAATGTATACGTACGTACAAACTTTACCTTTACCTCTCTACATCTCTACCCCTAACTCTAACTTTAACTCTAACTCTCTCTCCCTCTCTCTCTCTCTCTCTTACTATCTATCGCTATCTATCCCTTCTTTCTCTCTCTCTCTCTCTCTCTCTCTCTCTCTCTCTCTCTCCTTCCAACACAAACTTTTCTCCCCCGAGATTATTTCTCCCTAGATTTTCCGTACTATCGTTACCAAAATCACCTCGTGTAACGAACGGGGATTATTTTAACCTATTTTAACTTTCGGTATCGGCGAAATTAAAATAAATAAGAGGAGGACAAGGGGGCGGGTAGGGGAGGGGAGGGGAGGGGTAGGATCCTCTTACGTTGTATATTCCGGTATCTATCCTTAAACGAAGGGAAAGGTACGAACTATCGCGTTCCTTATCAACGAGCCGACCCACGAAATAACCTTTATCTTCTTTCTCGTTAACTCTATCTCTCTCTATCTTTTGCTTTCTCTCTGTTTATCTATATCCATCTCTGTCTCTATCTCTATCTCTTCTTGGGGCTCGAAGGCGAATTCAGGTCGTCGTCCTCAACGAGCTGGAACCCGATTCGAAATGCCTGATATTCGCTCGCCCTCCGAGGCGGTTCCGTATCCGGTAAATCTCCGCGAGCGTAGAATCGGCCGTAATGAATTCCTGAATAGGCGGAATATATACGCGGAAGTAAGTCCAATTCACGTGTACGTGGCACGGTGTGCACGACTACTGTCTCTGACCTAACCCTACGACTACTACGACTGCTTGCTAGCGTTCTATCGTTGCGCCTCGGATATTAGAGAACCAGAATACACATACTCTGTCACTCTTACTCCTTTTCATCCTCTTAAGACCTTTCTCTCTCTCTCTCTCTCTCTCTCTCTCTCTCTCTCTCTCTCTCTCTCTCTCTCTCACGCGTTGACAATCTCAATAAATACGAGTCATGACGGGGTTTTGACGTCGACGATTGTTACATTCGATTCATCGTTTCAAATTCGTAAGATACATTAAGTTTCCCGTTATCGCAAATCTTTACGTAATTCTTTTTCTAATTAATTTGTCGCCTTTTCTTTTCTCTCCTTCTTTAATTTTTATATTATTTCATTTCATTTTATTTCATATCATATCATATCATATCATATCATATCATATCATATCATATCGTTTCATTTCAATTCATTTCATTTTCCCGTTACCTCGCACTCAACGAAATCGTATTTAATATGTAAGAGGATAAATTGAAACGTCGGTCTCGTGTTACCCCGGTCTTACAGTGTGTTCGCGAGTGGCTTTTTAAAAGTGACCTTTTTTTATTTTTGTTTTATATATATTTGAAAACGAGTCTCCGTGTCGACATGTATTTTCTTTCCCTTCTTTCTTTCTATTTTTTTTTTTTTTAATAATCGATTAATATTACGAAAACGAAAGCGAGAAACGATACGTTATATCATACGTCGTAAGTCCGAGAATGGTTAAAACTAATCGTACTAAAGAAATTTATGTTAGCTTATTGTTTTCGCATTTAATAAAGACGTACGTGTTAAAATTTTAAAATTAATAATTATTTTACTGATTGGTTTTATGGATCGACAGATGTTCATGCGGAGAGAGAGGGAAGAATTATTGAATTCCAATAATTAAT
Organism: Dolichovespula media; assembly: GCA_911387685.1. Taxonomy (NCBI): domain Eukaryota; kingdom Metazoa; phylum Arthropoda; class Insecta; order Hymenoptera; family Vespidae; genus Dolichovespula; species Dolichovespula media. The sequence goes on along the minus strand of OU426874.1, from coordinate 1,812,167 downwards.
TCAGATTGCTATCATCGATGCGATAAGAGTTCAATCTTTCTGAATGGAATTAATATATATATATATATATATATATATATATATATATATATATATACGCGTCGAGAGCCACTCAACGTGATATATACGTCTTTTCTCTACGGAAAATCCCATTATAGCTTAACAATGAGTTTAATCTGATATTCTTTAAAACAATTGTAGAATGAATGATGGCGAATAATCGCTATAATTGGAAAATGAATTCGTATTCCTTTCAATGTTCCGATCGATAAATGACCGACGTCAATTTCCTCCTTTTTCTCTCTCTCTCTCTCTCTCTCTCTCATTGCTTTTGTTCACTGACGTTTCTATTCCTCTTTTCTTCCTCCTATCGCTACTAATAGCATGAAGTACGTAACATTTATCTAAATATATATATATATATATATATATATATATATATATATATGAAAAGAGAGATGCGATTTTTAAAAAAATTAAAATTATTTATTCACCGAGCGATACGTTGGATCGAACAATTTTAACTCCATGGTTCCAACGTGATATTTATTAACGGTCAATAACTTCCTTCTCAATTTTTTCTTCTTTTTATTATGTTTCTTCATCAATTACAAAAAAGTTACAAGACCAAATGCAAGCCGAAAATACGTACGTATCTCTCTAAAAGGGATCGATCGATTTTAAAGAATCACTTTGAAAATCTTCTCGACTCCGTTTACGATCTTTTGGTTCTTCTTTATACACACACACACACACACACACACATATATATATATATATATATATACATATATTTTAAATATTACTTCGAGGATCAATCTTACGCTCTTGAAAAATATTGAAAGGTTGATAAACACTCGAGAAACGTTATATCGATAAACCTATGAGCCTACTCGTAAAAGAACGGAAGAGGAAACGATTAACACGATCGTGTTAGAATTCATAGAAGACGTGATCTTCTCTCAGGGCGTTAGCTCTGGACACAAAGGAAAAGGCAGGCAGGGCGGGCGTTAATTCTCCCTTACGACGATTTTCCACTTTTCTGCCCTTCGAAACACTCTCTTCTTTCATACGACAAATGAGAGAAAGAGAGAAAGAGAGAGAGGGGAGACAGAGAGACAGAGGGAAAAAAAGGAGAATGATGGAAGGGTGCTCTGTACGACTCGATAACTCTTTCGATCTTTAACGAGAGTAATCTCGAGGAAGAAGGAAAGCAAGAGAGAGAGAGAGAGAGAGAGAGAGAGAGAGAGAGAGGGAGAGAAGGAAAGGTAAAAAAAAAAAAGAATGGAAACAGGCTCTTGAGTTCTTCTTTTTATTGATCGAGCCTTTGCCAATCTTTTTCACGATTCATTTCACCGTGCTCCCACGATAAACGAAATTAGGTAGACCAAAATTAGATTTTTCCTTTCCTCCGAATGAAACCAACAAGAAATTCTAACTTATCAAATCCGAACGTTACTAATAAACGTCCTTTCGTTTTCCAATCCTTCTATTTTTTCTTCGTTTCTTTTTTTTTTTTTATTACTTACAAACAAATAACCGTTTAAAAATCGAACGATATCTACGTGCGATAATCGTGATTTCTATTATTGAAAATTGAATTATTTCCTTCATAATTATACATTCAATCGGACAAATTTCGTTTTTAAATTATATCGAAATTATTCTTGAAATGAGAAATTCGTAAAATGTGAAATTAAATACAGCTAACGAATGAAAATATAAAATAAATCGATCCCTCTGGCACGAAGAGACCAATATTTTTTCTTTTTCGATATTTTTATTTAATAAAAAAAAATAAAAATAAAAAAAACATAAAACCGAAAAGAAGGGACGAAGCGTGAAATATCTTTTACGATAGAAATAAAAGAGATGTTACAACATTATTAAAAGAGCGCGACGATTTTTCGCAGCCTTAAATAGTTTAACGCTAGCTTTCGTATTCCCGGAGGGTGCCACGTTAAGTCGTCCTTAACGGTTCTGCTGAAGCAGCTTCTTTTTTTTTTCCCTTTTTTATTTCCCTCCTCCTCCTCCTTCTTCTTCTTCTTCTTCTTCTTTTTCACTTTTATAAATTTTCCGACGAACTCCTCGGTGACTGCTTTGGTGACTTTAATGGCTTTGTCGATGCGAAAAGGTACCTTACTATGTAACGTACTTATACATAGTC
>OU426874.1:1782500-1805000 GCA_911387685.1 Dolichovespula media | reverse complement strand
GCTTTTCAACGAAACGATGCTGATTAAATTAACTGAACTGATTAAACTGACTAAACTGACTATCTGACTGACTATCGATCTGACTATCGGTCTGACTATCGGTCTGACTGACTAAATGGCTGACGTGTTGCACGTAAACTTTAACGTCGACTTTTTCCTTCCTCAAAATGACGTTTCAGTTTCGCTTACGACGAAGAAGTTTTCAACGAATACTCCAAAAGACGACGTTTCGTAGTTGGACGAACATTGACGTCTGATCGACGCGCTCTGAAAGTCCCTCCCTCCTCCTCTCCACCCCTCCCAACCCACCCACTCTTCGACTTTGCTTTCTCAACCAGACCGGAAACGACGAAAGCTCGTCTTACCTTGACAACTTCCTTGTCGAAATTCAATCGAGATAAATCCTGAGAATTTTTGCTGTATTTGCTCGACTTATATCCAGACGGTTACGAAATTTTCTATTTTGACTTGCACAACACACGTACACACACGTACACACACACACACACAGAGACACACGTTTGTTCGCACGTGTACATATACAAATAAAATGATAATTACGTTTAAATTATACGATATATATTCGTTATCTGTATGACGTTGTAAATACATAATCTATCTTGCAATATATACGATTGTTATTATTGATATATTATTAATGTATTAGTGCAGTATTACGATAATAAAAAATTAATATTAGCATTAGTATATTTATAATATGACAATTAATTATAATATAATAATCGCATTAAATTACAATAAATGCATAATTATACTTGGTATAGTATTATATTAATATTAACTATTATAGTTGTATGTAATTTGTGTAATATAATTGATTATAAATTGTAGTAAAAGAGTATTATAAGTAGACATTATAATATATAATTATACTGTACTAATATATTTAATATATCATCTATCCCAAATTCTCTTCTCTCTCTCTCTCTCTCTCTCTCTCTCTCTCTCTCTATCTCTCTAATCCTAAACTAAAGCAAAAGATATAAACGATCAATCGATAACGAAGTATAGCAAACCTGACGGCAACCCTGATGCAATCGATTTTCTACGATAGATTCAAACACGTCGCCGAGATAATAATTATCATAATTGTCAAGGACAATTATACCTCGTTCGAAAGAAAAAATTTCTTTAAAAAAAAAAAAGCGTACGTAAATGAAACAAATGCTCGATATATTTAGCATCCTGGTAATAATAAACCCGTTCGTAATAATTACTAATAATAATTAACTAGTACGATAGAGAAATAATTGTATTAGCGAACATCCACGATACACTAATTATAGGATTATAAACAATTTCGTATAATATTTGTATAAATACAAGTAATAATAATAATAATAATAATAATAATCATAATACTAATAATAATAATAATCACTTTGCATATCGTTCAAAATTGAGATATTACCTGTTATATAATTTTTTATATGAAACTAATAGTTCGGCCAATCATTATCTTTAGCGGCCATTAGAAATTATAACGATCGGTACCATTTCGGGAACAGCCAATGGCCAGCAAACGACAAGCGTTCTATTTCATTAGTAGTTCGTTAATTGTTAATAGATTATAATGTGGCTCTGACCGTTTAAACACACTACATGTGTTTCCGTAACGGTACATACATATATAATACATACATGCATACATACATACATAGCTCGAACTCTCGCACGCACGTACGCAAGCACGCGCACGCGCACTCATTAAACACGTCACGTTGCAGTAAACTGCTGACCTCTACAAAAGTATTCGTCACCTTTCTCGTACGTATGTACATGTAATCGGTCGACCTAGCCACACACACACAAACACATAACGTCCATATGCAAGTTACTTCTCCTCCTCCTCCTCCTCCTCCTCCACCATCTCCTCCATCTCCTCCACATCCTCCTCGCATTTTGGTTGTGTACGGTGCATTTGCAATTCAATGTTAAAATTTCGCACATCGGTTCGAACATATTAGCACGCCCAGCGAATTAGACCGATCACACACACGGCGATTGATTAATTTTCTGATTTTCTTCGTTTCGTTCTCTCTTTCTTTTCTTAATTTTATTTATTTTTTTAGTTTTCTTTTTTTTTTTTTTTATCCTACGATATATCCGAGATATGCATTGCAATTCTAACGTCAGGGTACGACGTAATTTTCAAAATAATTCTGATCCGTCGAATCTTTCGCGTAATCTACTTTAACAACGTCGAATCAATTTTCAATTAAAATCATTTCCATACACGATATAACTATACCACGAATAATTAACGTTACTTCGTTGACAATCGAAACGTGTAACGATACGATGTAACACGTAACACTGTTTACCTATCAACAACATCGCAATCCTCCTGCTTTTTGGCCATCGAACGAATTAAGAAAACATTCAAAGTATTCGGCCACGTCCCAATATTTACGTTGCTTTCGTTTATTTTCGTTAAGGAATGAATAAACAAGGGACATGGCGAACGCACGTGTATATACCAATTCGAAAATGAAGTTGTTTTACATGGACTTATCGTTCGCCTCTAGTTAGCGTGTATATGTAAATTTACGAATTTATTACGATCGAATACGAACAGCGGAAATGGGATTCTTTATAAACCCAGAGGAAAATTTCCAATATTTTATGTACGATCGTAATGTACACATTGAAATTAAATCGAAATGAATTCATCGAATATCGAAAATAATTTCTTCGTAGTCATGCCACAACAAATATGATCACCAATATTAATTAATATTATATGTACATGTCTTACCAATTGTTGTATTTTTGTTTACGAATGAAAGTAATTTTAATAACGAGAGAAACATAAATATATATATATATATATATATATATATATATATATATATATATGTAACTTGTAATATTATCGGTTGAACATATTTCTATTTTATCTTCAAATTAATATTTTTACTGAAAGATCAAATCGACGTTCGATTCCGTCGTTACGTCAAAATTGATGAAACATCGAACGATATTGAAATTGATAGATATTAAAAAAAAAAAAAAATATATATATATATATATATATATATATATATATCTACGAATTGAAAAGTATAAAAGGAGGAACAAAACTTACCGAGTAAAAATTGTCTTTTTCTTTTTTTTCTTTTCTCTCTCTCTCTCTCTCTCTCTCTCTCTCATTCTCCCTTCCCTTTCACTATGGAAACGTGAATTCGATCGTAGAATATCGATGTCCCTTTTCCTTCCACAGCGACGTTACAACAACCCCCGAGCTATTCGATCCGAATCCCACCCCACTATATATTCTCATTCCACCTTTCATCCCTTTTCTTTCCGAAGCCCGTGTCATCCACGCGTTTCCAGCTCGTAAAATTCTCGTAGCCTGGGTCAACCGTTTTCGGTTCTTTGTTCAGTGCGGTCGGTGGTATTGTTCGCGAGTGAACAATCGTCGCGTCCGGCTTAGGAGTTTGTCGACTATCATTCGAAAAGTAGGGAGATACGTGAGATAGATATTTAAGAGGTTATACATACATACATACTTACGTATATATACATATACATATACATATATATATATATATATATATATATATATATATATATATATATCACGTACGTACTAACACACACACACACACACACACACACAAAGAGAGTAAGAGATCATACACGTACGCATACACCTTCTCCTTATTTTATACGATATATATAATACACACGTGCCAGTACTTACGAGAGACGTTAAAAAGAGGAACGCCATTTTAAAAGTTACCCTTTGGGATGTTCTTCTCTTAAAGGATCTCCCGTGGAGAATAACGATCTTTCTACTTCGTCGACAAGACGTTATTTCCAAACGCGAGCTCGATACCTACTGCCACTGTTATTCCTTTCCATCTTTCGTTAACGTCGGAATGTAAATAATAGTAATGATCGTAACAAGTCATGACAACAACCGATCTCTTTGTTCGTATATTTAACTATCTAGATCTACATACATGTGTGTATATGTATATATATATATATATATATATATATATATATATATTTTGTTTTCATTATTATTCGACGATTCTTCGAAAAGGAATATAATGGTGACACGACAATCGATCGATCAAAAGTTTTTATATGAGATTACGTGAATCGAGTCGATTATTCGATCTCAATTTTAAACATATTTATGATTATTATTTGTAATGTTCAAAACTTTTTGTTTATAAAAGCATATATATGTATATATACATATTTTATATCCAGCAAAGTATTTAATTATTCGTAAAGTGGATATTTAAAAATACATTTCTATTGTATGAATATTTAATTCCATTAATAATTAATATCGAAAGATAATTGAAATGAAAAAAAAAAAGACAAAAGAAAATTACGTTCGATCGACAATCAACGTCGAACGTAATATATCGCGAATTTATATATATATATATATATATAAATATATATTAAATAATTTAAATTTATGCGATTTTAATATGTTAGATGAACGAACGTTTATCAGAAACAAATCGTTCACCATACTAATTCCTAGATACAGAAAAACGAAATAAATCCTCGACAAGATATTAAATTCGTTCGTGACACTTTAATTCTCATACATTTTATTTTATTTTAATTATTTATTTATTTTTTAAATAAATGAGTTATTTCGATGCGTCGAACCATTTCTATCTTCCCTCGTCGTATATCGAAGGAAGGAGGGAACGAATGCGAAACAAAACAAAAAAATTAAATAAATAAAGAAAGAAAGAAAGAAAAAAATAAATAAAGAAGTAAATAAAAAACTATTGTCGTGCTAGATTCCGATCCGATCTTACATTGTCGATTCGATTTTCGTTCAACGAGATTTCACATCGAACGTTTTACCTCTTTCCTATTTTCTTTTTCCCTCTCTCTCTCTCTCTCTCTCTCTCTCTCTCTCTCTCTCTCGTGGAAGAACTTTAAGGAAAAAGGAGACTCGAAGGAGTGTAATTTGTGTTGGTGAACATTTCTAGCCTTTCGATCTCCTAGCGCATGCATAAGTACGAGGGCGTGGGTACGCGAGAAAACCGTAAGAGGACTAAGATGGATGAGACTTCCGACTGGAATAACTTTATCGAGTGTACTTCGTCGTGTTGAAGCTTCGAGAGCGAGGAAAAAGTAAAAGAAAATCAAAGAAAACGAGAGAGAGAGAGAGAGAAAAAATAGAAAGGAAAGGAAAAGAGAGAAGCGACAAGAAAATAGAAAACATAGTATTATGCCGGTGTTACTATCATTGCTACTACTACTGCTGCTACTACTACTACTACTCTACTACTGCTACTACCACTCTATTGCTACTGATGCTACTATTTACTCGATACCATCGCGATAAACGAGACGAACTTACCGACGACATTCTAAAGGAAAATATAATAAAGAGATGGAACGGGTGAAAGGAATGAAAAGTTTCATTCGACCTGACTTGGCGTCGCCAGTGAAATAAATTCATCCTTTTCCTTCTTTTTTTTTTTTTTTAAATAATAATCGTTCTTGCCTCCTCCATCTAGATTCATCAAATGAATTAATTAATATTGCTAATCAATAATATGATATATATATATATATATATATATATATATATATATATATATATATATATACATACATACATATTTACAATAATGCATCGAATTGACGTGCAAACAATCGCATACATTTTTGGTTTCATTTCTTTCTTTTTTTGCTTTAAATTTTTCTCTTTATTTTGAACGCTCGTACGTTCATCTCAGGGCGCGGATTGAAATGAAATTTTCAAAAAATCGCACGACCTCCCACACCTCTCCTCCACACTCAACGTTAAAATTCTCATGGACGAATCAATTGCAAATTTGTTAACGTTTTCACGTTGAAAATATGATATAACGCCTTTCACATTGGATAATCATCACATTCCGCGTTAAAATTTCCCCACGCCGAGTCACACCGATGATTTCATTTTACGTTACAATTACGTTCCGTACGTCGCCCCTTCGTAATTTTTCTCCTTTCCTTTTTCGCTTTTTGTTTGACCTCTCTCTCTCTCTCTCTCTCTCTCTCTCTCTCTCTTTTTATTTTTTTTTTTTTAATTCATCATACCATCGCACCCTATTCCGCGTTAATATAAATTTATTACGAAAACGATGATTCATAATTTTTCCAACGTTTTCGGCCTTTGAATCCGAAGAAGAAAAGAAAAAGAAAAAAACAAATTCTATTAAATTGACGGCCCTTTCATAAATCTACTTGTTAATTAATTACTGACCGTTCCTCTTCTTTTCTTTTCTTTATTTTTTTTCTTCTTCTTTTTTTTTTTTTTTTTTCTTTCTTACCCATCCTTAAAACCAGCCCCGGCTCTCTCCCACCCCATCCTCTTTCTCAAGACAGTCAAAGTTAGCGGTAACGTAATTTATCTCTGGTCGGTCTTCTCTTGCGCTCATTATAAAAAAAAAAAAAAGAAGAAAATGTCGACTTGGAGCTTCAGAGAAAATGTTCGTCTCGAGACAAGAACGAACGAGAATGAACGAGAAGTATTACTGGTTCTCTTTTCTGGTTTACCTTCCGGGCCTTAAGCGTAGAAACATTCCTCCCATCGTTTTCTTTGTCTATCTAACTTCTACTTTTACTTTTATTTCTATTTCTATATCTGCTTTTATTTTTACTTATATTTCTATTTCTACTTCTACTTCTACTTCTACTTCCTCTCACTCTCAATCACTCTATCTCTCTTTCTTCCACCTTCTATTCTTCCTTTTCCTTTTTATTTTTCTTTCTATTGTTCATTGCGATGACGAGGCCACTCCGTGTATTTTTCTTTTTCTTTTACTGTTTCTCTGATTCTCTCTCTCTCTCTCTCTCTCTCTCTCTCTCTCTCATTCCATCTCTGTCTTTCTCTGTCTCTCTTTATCTCTCCCTCTCTTTTTCTCTTTTTCTCTTTGTGTGTCTCTCTTTATCTCTCGCTCTTTTGCTCTCTTTCTCTCTCTTTCTCTTTCTCCCTCTATCTCTATGTGTTTCTCTCACGCACATTCTTTTTTTCTCCTCCCCCCTACCCTTCCTTTCTCTTCAAGTTTGTATCACCGAGAGCCACGCCCCAACGCTTTCTTGAGACGCCATCAAAGAAGGATAACAAGGAGAAAATGCAAGGACGAAGCTTCCTCGGCTTCCGGAAGGTTGCTTCGCGAAGGCGTCGACTTGTTCCTCGCTTTGCGCGAAACTTTGCAATTACCAGGGGCAACAGTGAAGAGAAAAAAAAAAAATTTTTAAAAAGAAAACAAACGTAAGAGGGAAAAGAGGAAAGGAAGAAAAGAGAAGAAATAAGGGAGGGTAAGAAAAAGAGAGAGACAGAGAGAGAGGAGAGAGAAGAGAAGAGAAATAAGAAAATAGTCAAGGGATGAAAGAAGAATAATTGTGGCGAGTGGTTAGTTTTAATTTTTTTTTTTTTTTTTTTTTTTATTTTGTTCTTCCTCATATTTCTTTCTTCGATGAGAGTCAACGAACGTCCTTTATTTCTATATTTCAATTTCTATTTTTTTTCTTTTGTTTTTCTTTTATAAACGGAGCATTCGAATTTAAACAATTTTCTTTTTTAATCTTTACTATCACGCGTGCACGCGCATGTAATATACAATGAGATCGATAACAATTGTAATATTTAATATGGAAACATAATAATAATATCGGTGAAACGGGAAAACTGTATATAAAAGGCTACCATAGTAATATAAAGGATGATCGTTATTATATCCGAACGATACGCGGCGTTCTATATACAATAATTTATTAAATCGATCGATTCGTTTATGTATATTTATATGTATATGTATATGTATATGTATATTCGTCAATTTGAAAACTTGGTCGTATTACGGAGATATATTAATACGTATTCCGATAAAAAATAAGATTTAGAAACGATTTAGCTAGAATATCTTTCGGAGCATCGTCATAATTATATTTCCCTTCGTTTAAATAAACAGATATATATATATATATATATATATATATATATATATATATATAATTGCAAATGATTTTGGCATGAAACGCTGCCAGTTACGGTACGACGTTCAATGAGCGTTTATAAATCAATATATGATTCTTTCAGCTCGATAAAGATATTAATATTAATTTCTTATACGCTCGTGTTAAGTTATAATACGTGACGTGAAATAATAATTAGATATAATCGACATATCTATTACATTATCTTGTCATTTATTATTCATTCGATTTCTTTATTTCGCTTAATTACGAGTTTTAAAACAAGATATTCGAGATAAGAATCCCTTGAAAGAAAATAATCCATCTCTCTCTCTTTTTTTTTTTTTTTTTTTTTATTAAAAACCAAATAAATAAATAAATAAACTTTTCGTATCTCTTTAATTAAGAATATCGATGATCATTCGATCAAACTGATAGGCGAACGAACACAAGATATCGAAGATCAAACTTGTTGTTTAATACCAAACTGTAGAGATCGGACGTAGAGTGGTCGATTCAGAAACCACAGAGAAGTCTGGAAGGAAACTCGAATAGAGAAGCAATTACCAAATTCGCTAGCCTAATCTCTCTCTCTCCCTCTCCCTCTCCCTCTCTCTCTCTCTATTTTTGGTATACCTCGACGGTCACAGCAATTGCTGAACCGATTTCGATTTCGCCAACATCCGAAGAGTGCATTCGCTTCGACCAACTAATTACTCTGATCGTGAACGACGTTCCAACACAGTTTGTTCCGTTGTTTGTCATGCTTGTACAACTAAATAGGTGTTTACCCTTTCGTACTATTCCCGTTGAATTATAGTTTCCCTTGTCGATAGAAACTTTACACACAATATATATATATATATATATATATATATATATATATATATATATATATATATATATATGTATATGTATACAATAAAACGAAAAGTTTGACATAAATCATTGTTACAAAATATAATTTAATTATAACATCGTATAAAACGGTTGAACGAATTATCATTTTACCTTGTTCTTCTTTTCATTCTTTCATCTGCTTATTTTTTTGTTTATCTTTTTTCCTCCCCCCCCCCTTCCCTCCCCCGTGGCAAAAACTTTATCCCAGCATAGAATTGTAATAGCAAATAGCGGTAGTTTGTTCATAGCCTCGGGCTCATTCGCCAATCACGAAGCAACGAGAGTTACCTCTTCTTTTCTCCGCTTATTTTCAACGTAACTTATACACCGACCTAAGTATAATACCAATACATACATACATATATATATATATATATATATATATATATATATATATATATTCGTATTGGTACAGAGAATTCATACCTCTATTTCTTCGTATCACCACACACACACACACACACACACGCGCGCGCGCGTGCGCGTACGCAAACACGCAAATACAGAGAGAAAAAGGTTATTTTTCCTACGTTACGGGGAAAGCAACATCGTACACGATATCTCTCTCTCTCTCTCTCTCTCTCTCTCTCTCTCTTTGCGGGGCCGAGCTTTTTTGCGAGTTTCGTTTTTCTTCCCTCTCATTACTTTTTCTGTTACCGCCGAAGGGGAAGATGAGGCCTCGCGTACTCGGACTGAAATTAGCGCGAACGCGCGCACCAACACGGAAAGATATTCCGCGAGGGCCGTTTGCTTTCACAGAAAATTAGTTTTATAGTGGCGCCTTTGAAATCGCTTATTTCATTCTCTCTTATTCTCTTTTTCTTCCTTCTTTCTTCTTCTTATTCTTCCTCTTCTACTTCTACTTCTACTTCTTCTTCTACTTCTTCTTCTTTTTTTTCCTCTCCGTTGGCTTAGCTCTCACTATAGGCCTTCGTTTCTACATTTCTTTTTCTTTTTTTTCGTTTCCTCTTCTTTTTCTTCCCCCTCCTCTCCTTCTTTTCGCGTTAACGTTTTCTCTCCACTTCTCTTTTTCTTATTCTTTCTCTTTCTATCTGTCTATCTCTATCTCTCTCCCCCTCTCTCTCTCTCTCTCTCTCTCTCTCTCTCTCCTCTCGAATTAACACCTCCACCAACGAACTGCAACTTTTCTGTAAAATTTCTTTTATAATTCTTAAATATTAATATCATTGATCGTTTCTATCTCGTTTTATTTTCATCCTTTTTAGTTCGTTCCATTTGTCTTTCTCCTCTTTCGTTTGACGAGATTCCTTACAAAATGTTCGCGAATGGACGATCATTTTGAGGGTTCTGTTTTGTTCGTTTTCTCTCTCTCTTTCTCTCTCTCTCTCTCTCTCTCTCTCTCTCTCTCTGTCTATTCGTCTATCTTTTTCTTTTTTCTTAAACGATCGTTCCTAATAAAAACACATCGTTAATCGTCAGACAAATTAATTGACGCGTCGTATTGTAGCGTCAATGTTAGTATCGGAATATACGGTGTTGGTTGGGTTAGACCGGTAAATCACTGACAAAGAATTATATACCATGGTTCGGGTTACTCGAGTAATCCAATCTATTCTTCGTATGAGTACAGGGCGCTCGTCTATGAAACGTCGTTGAGTACAACGTCCGCACTTGTAGGATTGCATTATCTGCTTGCATGAGAGGGTCATGCCGTTGCAGCGTCGACAAATAGACGTTTCTATGCGTCTCTACGTAAAGGGAGATAGGAAATTTATATGCGGCTAAGTGTGAATGAGAAGGATCGAGAGCGAGAAGCGAGAGATAAAAAGAGATGGATAGATAGATAGATAGATAGAGATAGAGATAGAGATAGAGATAGAGATAGATAGAGAGAAAGAGAGAAAGAGAGAGAGAGAGAGAGAGAGAGAGAGAGAGAGAGAATAAGACGTAAACGTGGCCGTTAAATTAATTAATGGCCAACCTTGACTAATTATCGTACTCGATATATATATATATATATATATATATATATATACACACAAACACACACATATATATATATATATCATAAATCGATGTTCGACGAGCGGGCCGCCATCTTTACGGTGCTCTCGCGTATTATTCCATCGCTTTAAATTCTTTCACCTTTGCCTCTTCTTTTCCCTCCTCATTCGTTCGTTTTTACTTATTATTTCTTTCTTTCTTTTTTTTTTTTTTTGTTTTTTGTTTTTGTTAAGATCGTCCGTCATCCCTGACGTTATACACCGGCAATGAATCCGAACGTAACGCTTGGAGCGATTTCGTTTCAAGGGACGAAGGGATTTTTAAAAGACGGTCGGACGACTTTTCTCTCCAATTCTTTTTCTATTTCTTGTTTTCTCCTTTTCTATCCTTCCCGTTTCTATTTTCTTTTTTCGACGAGGAACACTTCATTTTCATACGGAATGATCGTTTGAATAAAGATGCCGCTTCTTCCTTCGACGACAATTCGCGAACGACGGCGATGAAAAATTGTCCCTATTTTTCGAACTTCAAAAAATTCCAAAAGGCGATCTTCCCGTGTTGTTTCTCTTTTTTCATTTTTTTTTTATCTATTTTCCGAACGATGCATCATTATTATTCGTACGAAGTATAATGAATTTAAACGTTCGAGCGTTGATCCGTTCGTTCGAACGTTCCATAAGACTCTCGGTAAAAGGTTTATAAAAAAAAAAAAGATTATTATATATTTACGATCTCGATGTATATATATATATATATATATATATATATATATATATATATATGTATAATACATATTGAAGACGAAATCGTTCAATGCACGTGTCTGATGTCAACAAAAGTGTACGTTTAAAATTGGTCGTATGATATGAACGATGATGAAATCTAAAGCATACATTTTGTTACTGTTGAGATATTTAAATATAATATTACTCTGGTCCATCGTCTATTTTGACGATGAGGAAAGAGGATTTTCATGAGTATCGGAATACGTTGCGTAAACTTTAGTTTACTTACGACGAGAGAAAGAAAACTTGTGTAGGTTGTATGATCGATCTCTCTCTCTCTCTCTCTCTCTCTCTCTCTCTCTCTCTCTCTCTTTCTATATCTCTCTCGTTTTCCCCAGCATAGTTTTAAGCGTTCTTCACGCAAACTTCACCGTAACGTTATACGTACGAGGCCAAGGATGGATAATGTAGATCAAATGTCTACCTGTATCAAAGTTTCCCGTACATTTTGAGAGGAGAAAGAGAAAAAAAAACGAACAAGGAAAAGAGTGGAAAGGAGAAGAAGAAGAAGTAGAAGAAGAAGAAAGAAAGAAAGAGATAAAAAAGATTAAAATAGGACAATGGCGTTTTATTTATTTCCAACAGGATGGATTATCTCATCCCGGGGACTCTTTGTTTCCCACTTTTTTCTCGATTCTAACTTTTAACGACGACTCTCTCTCTCCTCTCTCTCTCTCTCTCTCTCTCTCTCTCTCTCTGTCTTTCTCTTTTTCTCTTTCCTCTTGAAACATGTCGTCATGTCCTTCACAGAAGTCTTTGAAAGAAGGTTGGATAAGCAAAGTGTCCTTGTTGCTACCGACGGATAACTTCGAAATTGAATACGATGTAAAAACTCACGGAAATGGAGTTACCAAGTTCGTTTGTCAAAAACAATAATAAAAATAAATAAGCTATACATAAAAGAAAGAGACAGAGAGAGATAGATAGATAGATAGATAGATAGATAGATAGACAGACAGACAGACAGCGAGAAAGAGAGAGAGAAGTCCCAAAAACAAGACCTGTCTTAATAATGTTCTTTTCAAATAAAAGATCGTGTCTCTCTCTCTCTCTCTCCCTCTCTCTCCCTCTCCTCATCTCTTTGATCGAAAGAGAACTTCTCTTTTTCATCTTTCTCCTCCTCCTCCTCCTCCTCCTCCTCCTCCTCCTCCTCCTACTTTTCCCTCCACCTTCATCCTCTCTACTTCTTCCTGGCTCTTAATTAAGACCAACTGTGGTATCATCATCTCGAACGTTTAATATTCTCTAAGACATTATTTCGTAAATATCCGACTTCGTTGACAAACGAAAATGGAAGAAATATGAGACAGTAAACGTTCTATATTATTAAAGATGTGATTTAAAGGAGCACCGTATAATCCACAACGTTCTTACGTGTTAAAGATTTAGAAAATACACTCCACGCAATTTATAATCCTCGTTAAATTTCCACGCGTAATTCGTTTCCAATCCCTTTCCCCTCCCCCACGTAGGATTACACCCATTCCTGCGAGTCCGTTGTCCTACCTATTTTATGCATAACGTTTCATTCGTTAATCGTTCGTTAAATTTTTGGACAAAAATCCTTAGGAATCCTTTCGTCGATTTAAATTCATCCCTGAAGATCTCCACGCAAACATCTACCGACCGTTCCTATTAACGTGCAATTATCGTCCTGTTTTTTTTTTTTTTTTTTTTTTTAATAGAAATTGAAAATATCGAAAATTACGAACGAACAAAAATTTTCCTTTACGCGCACGCCGGCCTAACATACACACGTACGATTCGAAACGATATTATACTCGCCACGTTAAATTACACATTAGCATGATTCCTTTATTTATGTCATTGTAATCATGAAGTCTTCACGTTCTGTTTCTTATATTTGTTTCTCGAGATCATCCATACAGTTTCCTCTCCTCTCTCTCTCTCTCCTCTCTCTCTCTCTCTCTCTCTCTCTCTCTCTCTCTCTCTCTCTCTATCGTACCTTTTTGCCTTTCTCTTCGAATAAGTTCCAAGCCCTCGAGCACGAGTTACATACCCTCCTCGTTATATCTCACGAACGTTCGATTGCATTTTCGAGACCTTAGGTCGACATCTGCTGTCTCATTATCACGTACTTCTAAAAGCACACGGGCTTATATGACCTCGAGGGTACGTGCTCTCGCTTCGATGACATTTAGTATTTTATCTATATAACACATAACTTGTATTTATCCGTACGATATAAATTTTACGTTATACGTACGTTACATATATACATAGATACGTTGTATGGAGATACGTTTAAGAAATAAAACCATTTGAAAGTATGAATGGATCATTTTCTATCGTTATTCTTTTCCCTCTCTTTCCCTCACTTTTTCTATGTGTTCCCAAAATATATGTCGAAAGATACATTCTTTTACGATATGCAAGCATGGATCGTGAAGAGAAGGGATGTTAAGCGATCGAAAGAAAAAAGAAAAAAAAAGGGAAATAGAAAAAGGAAGAGAAAGGGTAAATGAAAAATGATTTTTTCTTTTCTCTCATTATCTTATACCAAAGTGAGGTATCGGAAAGTAATTAGAATAATTTAACGCGGACACGCTCGCGCGAAATAATTTCGATGGATGATAATCAATTCCTTATCTTTTCTTTTTCGTCGTTTATAATTTTTTTTCTTCTTCTTCTTCTTCTTCTTTCCTCTATTCTTTCGACGCCTCGTATATCTCGTCAAGATCATTAATAAAAAGTTATCGAAAAAGCGTGTATGATATCAATTTACAAAAATATTAAATGGAACGTATTTTGAAGTAATAGTTAAACGAAAAAAGACAAAAAAAATGAAATACACAGATAGAAGAAAAACGAAGAAAGGAAAATCCAATTTATGATTTATTATTATTATTATTATTATAATTTTTCCCCCATTCCATTTCACTTGAAAAATCTTATATCGACCGAGATATCAATGAAAAATATCAGAAGCTTCAAAACGCGGACATACGTACGTACGTACATACGCTATCGTGAATATTCAAAAACGTCAATGAAATATCTCGCGAATTTTGAAGAGAGTCGAGAAAGTGAATGTATTCGTTGAGACGAATTTTATAATACCTACTCTCTCTCTCTACACACACACAGACACACGAACATACACAAGGCCAGGCGAAATCATGAGATTTTTCCGTGGAGTTATACGAAGCTCCCCCTCCCCTCTTCAACCGTTTCGACGTTGCGTGTCACATCGAAGCAACCCTTATTCAGGTTCTTCGTCTTTTCCTCTATTTGAGAGATACGCTAACGTTATACCATGCGAGATCGTATTTCGTTGCTCTAGAGACCCAACTATGAAATCCTCCATCTTTTCCAACAGTACACCCTCCACCCATCCTACCCTCCCTCATCTCCATGACTCTCGCCACCCCATCAACCACTCACCTTTATATTTTCCTACCGAAATTTAACATAGTGCTGCTCTTTCACGACAGTTCGTTTCGTTTCGTTTTGTTTTGTTTCGCTTCGTTTAAAATTCCTTGTCGTAAAAGCACATACTATACGCAACACGATGTTCTCATCTTTCTTAACACATTATTTTGCATTTCTACAACCGACGAATCTTTTATCTTTCCTCGAACGTAACGATATATATATATATATACATATTATATATATATTTTTTCGTTTTTTTTTTGGGGAGGAAGGGTCGAATGATATAATAATATCTAGGTAGGATTTACGGAAATCGATTTTATATCTAACGTTTATACGAATATTATTATATCTATTGTGAAATTACATAGGTCGATTGTTGGTTGATGGGGGGAGGGTGAAAAATTAATTGAAGAACATATTA
Organism: Dolichovespula media; assembly: GCA_911387685.1. NCBI lineage: Eukaryota > Metazoa > Arthropoda > Insecta > Hymenoptera > Vespidae > Dolichovespula > Dolichovespula media. The sequence goes on along the minus strand of OU426874.1, from coordinate 1,789,550 downwards.
AAAAAAAAAAAAGAAAAAAAAACAAATCCATTATAATTTTCTATGTATATATACGCGTATTGAAATAAAACTTCCAGGTCGATAAAACGGATTTGTATCTCTTCCTTTCTCTCTCTCTCTCTTTCTCTCTCATTTTATAATTAATTATATGAGCAGATTTCAGATTCCTTGAAAAATTTCATCAGCGATTCGTTTAAAATACACAGTCCATAGTATTATTTTCTATCGTAATATTCATTTTAACATTTTCAGACGGGCAACATAAAATCATATTTCCCCGAAAGAAGACCCTTTCAACTTTACGCTTGAAATACAAAAGCGTACGAGTTGTAAGGTCAGATAAAAGCTCATACAATTGCATTTCGTGCGACCCTTGTTCCGAGTTGCTCGTTGAAGAGAATCACTTTTACGGTTGCATTAAATGTGCTCGCTTGCTTACTCGCTTACTCTCTCTCTCTCTCTCTCTCTCTCTCTCTCTCTCTCTCTCTCTCTCTCTCTCTCTTTATATATATATATATATATATATATATATATATATATATATCTCGCTCGTTCGCTCCCTCGTACATATGATTTATTGAGTGGTCAAATATGAAAGATACTTTTGCGATTATGTAATTGGGTTTTGCATTTCTCTTTCCTTTTTTATTTTTTATTTTTTATTTTATCGATGCATTAAACGAACATATCGAAAGAGAAGAAGAAGAAAAAAAAAGGAGAGATATATTCGATGATATAATCGTAATAAATCATATATATTTCACTTCTTAGAGTTTATCAATTTATAGATATATATAGAACCGAATAATACCCATGAAAGTTTTCAAACTTACATTTCTCTTACTTCATTTCTTTCATTCATTTCTTCCCTTCTTTCGTTCTTTCTTTCGTTCTCCATTTACGTAAGTTAACGCATTTACTTACGCCCTACTTTTCTTCCCTCCCCTCCGCTTCCATCACACCTCGTTCAATGGAACAAAATGAAATTGATGTTAACTTCGATACTCTCCGCTAATGGCCCCCACCCTCCCCCTTCCAATCCCCATCCTCGTAGAGATGAATTGGATTATCTTACATTAGCTTTCCAAGTACCTTTCTATAATATATATATATATATATATATATATATATATATATATATATATATATATATATATATATATATGTTGTATGTAGATATGTAATTCCATAGATGGAAATGGATAGTTATATGTATACATATATATATATATATATATATATATATATATATATATATATATATATGTATATATATTTTGAATGTACTATTAAATTGGTGCAGTTAAATCTAATACGGTTTACAATCAAAAATAGGTTTATTATCATTATTATTATAATTAGTTCAAATATTCATATTCACTTTTCGCCTTTCACTTTGATATCTCTATCTCTTCCTTCCTTCCTTTGACCATCGGTAGAGCGTACGTATCTCTATGCTAGTTCTAGCATCAAAAAACAACGTGATATGAAGTCGTGGTTAGAGGGGTGGGAGGGGGGAGGGGCGGAAGGGCCTTTTCCCAGCTGCGAACTCGATTTTATCGGTCGAATCCGAAACGAGTCAACCACTATACACACACACACACACACACACACACAATCACCATCGGGATCGTTCCTTTTCCAAAGGCTCTCGGTGACCATACCACATTGGCACGAATGCATCGAGCTTTATCCTATTCCTCTTCTCCTCTAATCCTAACCCACTCGTCCTCCCTCCCTCCCTCTCACCCTCTTTCCCACGTGCAATTCCTTTGAAGTGCGTGACTGGTACGTGACTCTTCAAAAGAGACTTGGATCGGACCAACGAAACGGTATTTCGAATCGGATGTATATATATATATGTATCTGTGTCCATGTATCCATGTATATATATATATATACATATATATATATATATATATATATATATATGTATGTATGTACGTATGTATGTATATATTCCTGCGACCTCAAGGACGTGTTATATATTTCATATTTTTATGAAATTCCATACGACTCTCGGGATAATTTGGTTTTGCATCTTTTATATTGGCTATATAATTCGTTATGAAAAATAAATGACGACGTTAAAAGAAGAAGAAGAAAAAAAGAAGAAGGAAGAATTAAAAAGAGACGACGTATCCCTTCACCGACGAATCAACGTGAGAGTTCTTAAAAAAAAAAAAAAGAAAAGAAAAAAGCAAGGAATATAACGATCCAATATATACGATTATCATATCGGCAAGAAAGAAAAGAAAACGAAGAGAGATAGAGATATAGAGATAGATTAAGAGAGAGAGAGAGAGAGAGAGAGAGAGAGAGAGAGAGATAAAGAAAAAAAGAAAATAGAAGACAATACAAGATTTGTGCATTCGTAGGATTTAGTAATCAAATAATAACTTTGAAACGCGAGGGAGATAATATGTTTTTGAGGTTACTGCAAAATCGCGAAATGCAAATGCGATGCAAATTAAACGGTGATGGGGTTTGGGAGTTGGGAGGGCGGAGGTAAGGCGAGTGGACCGATACGATAATTCATGCAAGCGCATATAAAAATAACGAGGAAAGCTCATTAGAAAAGGCGATTACATTTTAATCGTTTAATCCACGATACTCATTTGGAAAAAGGATAATTGATCTTTGTTAATTGCAAGTTGAAAAAGCTTTCGTTTATATGCATTCGCTTTTATGTGTATACGTTTATATATTCCGCGAGTTTTCCATTTATCGTAAAACGGACTTTCATTCGATATATTCCAAACGTTTCAACTCTCCCTCTTTCTTCCCCCTCCCCCCCGCCCTCTCTCCCATCCTAATCACTCTCTCTCTCTCTATCAATTTTTACGTTTTCTTTTTTTTTTTCGATCTATTTCCGTTGACGAATTTTTAATCTCTTCGATTCGAAGTTTCGGATTGATTCGTTTCAACGTGTTCGAAATGACTGTTCGAGGCGCAATTCAGTTTAAAATATCATTCGCGATTCGTTGCTCTTAAAAACGACGCTAACTTTTTCTTTTTCTTTCTCTTTCTCTTTTTTTTGTTTTTTTTTTTTTTTTTTTTGTTGACTTTTATTTTCTCTTAATGCGATAACTTAAATTGTCCGTGAAATATTTCTCTCAATCTCTCTCTCTCTCTCTCTCTCTCTCTCTCTCTCTCTCTCTCTCTCTCTCTTTCCGTTGGCTCGGCGAGAAAAGTGGCTTCCTGCGTCCACGTTACGGTGTGCCAAGGGGGTTGGTTGTCCAGACATTAACCGGAATTATGTGTGTGTGTGTGTGTGTGTGTGTGTGTGTAAAGGGGCCACCTCGGAGAGATACTTTTTTTCCACGAGTAAACATCCGCCTTCCGGCGTTGATATTATTTTTTCATTTACGAGTATGCATCCTGCGAATTATAACTCTTCCACCCCCCCCCCTACCCCCTACCCCTCCGAGATCCCCACCGCTCATTCGCTCGTCCCGACCGACCGCACGGAAGAATTACGTCGTCGTTACGAAGTGGCTTTGTCACGGAGAGGGTGAGGGAGAGAGAGGGAGCAAACCAAAATGGAATAACGATAAAACAAAAACAAAAAAAAAAAAGAAAAAAAATAAAGATACAAAATTGAAGAAACAAGAAGGATTTGTAGAGATTAATTTTTCCTTGTTTTTTCTTTTTTTTTTTTTCATTTTCTTCTTCTTTTTCTTCGTCATTGTCGTATTACGGATATTACGGGTGACGCTTAAACTTAACAATCATTTTTGAAATCGCGTTAGAAATGTGAAGTGAAAGAAAAAATAGGGAGTGATGGTGAGTGTGTGTCTGTGTGTGTGTGTGAGAGAGAGAGAGAGAGAGAGATATTTTCTAAAATGATTTTTACGAAATGACACGAAGATCACGTATGTTTTTTGAGAATTCGTTTGCGATCGCCGGGACTTTCGAAAAATTTTTAAAAGGATTCAACACTGAATTTCCTATCGGCCGTGGTTATCGATTTCAAACACGTACGACAAACTCTAGTTATCTGATCAACGATTTTTAGCAAAAAGCCCACACCAAAATGGAATTAGGTTTTCCTTTGTTAATCGATCCGATATGTAAAATCTCACGCAAATATTGGCGACGATATGCCGGCCATACTGAAAATGATTTTATTAATACTCTCAATTTCAGAATGATTATGCGATTTATCAGAGAGAGAGAGAGAGAGAGAGAGAGAGAGAGAGAGAGAGATAGATAGATAGATAGAGAGAGAGAGATGAAGAGAATGATACTCATATTGAAAGTTCGAAAAGTTTCACGTATAAAATATACGTTGCTACTTTGTGGCTTGCATTCATGCATAGGACCATTGCATACATGATACGTATGCATTATGCGTGCTTCGATAATACTCTATATACCATTCATTTGACCCGTTTCAATAAGCTTTCGATTGTAGTTTAGTATTTTCCATCGTTGTAGACTGATCCCTCCAATTTGCGAGAGACGTATCTGCGTAAGTGCGGCTTTTTTTCTTTTTTATTTCGAAAATTTAGAAGAAAAAAAAGGAAAAGTAATAAAAATAAATAAATAAATGCGACGTAAACATTATGAAAGTTTGCATTTCGTGTGAGTACCGTATATCGAACGTCGTTCGTCATATGTGAAAATGATTGAAAGGAATAAAGGGGAAAAAAAATTAATTAATTAATTAATTAATTAAGAATAAAGAGAAAGAAAAATTAAGGTAAAAAATCCGTTCGTCTCTATGAAGTTTTTGAGAAAGAAAAAGATAGAGAGATAGAGAGATAGAGATAGAGAGAGAGAGAGAGATATAGAGAGATAGAGATAGAGAGAAAGTATTGCATGTGTTAAACGTGTGTACCGGACAGAGAAAAAGATAGATAGATAGAGAGAGAGAGAGAGAGAGAGAGAGAGAGAGAGAGAGAGAGAGACAAAGAGAGAGATAGAGACAGAAGCAGAGAGTGTTTCTTCATGTGTTAAACGTACGTATCGGACATGGAGAGAGAGATAGAGTTAGAGAGAGAGATAGAGATAGAGAGAGAGAGAGAGAGAGAGAGAGAGAGAGAGAGAGAGAGAGAGAGAGAGATAGAGAGAGAGATAGAGATAGAGAGAGAGTCCTGAGTGTACACACGGTCGTGCGGTTAGTTACGTATAGGCAATTCGGAATGGTGAATGTTAGACATCTCTCGAGGTCTCCATTAGCATACATCCGTAACACCGGTCCTCACCCCTGACTTCCTACACCTCCGGCGAACTACCCTGGAGGGTTAAATTAACCTTCTCTCTCTCCGGTGGCATCTAACGGATATCTGTATGCCGTCCTTGTTCGACTAGTACGAGTTTACCGTTGACTCCAGTAGGATGAGGATACGAGAGAAAATAATAGGTGAGTTTCGCGTTACGGTTATGAAACGACTGTGGTATGCAGTTTGAAAATTTTCTCTACCACGCGTCACTGTTAACGAGACAGAGAAAGAGAAAATGTCTGCGCGTGCTTGTTCGTATATACGTTGTTATGTACGTCAAAATGATTAACGCATGTATTTACTTGGCTCCGATATCGACACGTTTTATGAGAAATCGATTATTTTACCTTTCAATAAGTATTGGTTTTTCACTGGCTTGTGAAACATACTTTAGTCCTTAATTTAATTATATATACTCACTTATATATATATATATATATATATATATATATATATATATATATATGAGTATTATATAGGTAAGTACGTTTAACTGTAATATACGTCGTGTTTCTTCCCTTTAATTTTCCCGACGAAATTAAGGTGGAAGTCATTTTCCCAAGGAAATTTCGTAGAAACATTTTCGTACAGCTCTCCTACGTTTTTCCACGTTTACGTAACGCAGTAATTAAAACGAGCAAGCGTAATCGGTACTGCCATTAAGTTACTTCCTTTATCGTGTATTAAATTCGCTTAGAGAAATCCCGTACGCGTATCTAAATTTCATAGAGAGAACTAGTGATTAGGCACGAAGGATATAGTTCGATCGATTAAGGTAGACTCTCTCTCTCTCTCTCTCTCTCTCTCTCTCTCTTCCTCTATAACGTGTTTTGATCGTTCATCGACAACTATGAAAGAGCATGTGGCAGCTTTGAAGCCTCGCTATGGAATTTTAATAGCCGATGCCAATGTTCACGTCCGTGTTTCGTGCACTCGAAATTGGTTCGCGTGTTTCTTTGCGGTGAAAATAAAGAGGGTTGGCAGAGGCTCGGGAAAGAGGGTTGAAAGAGGGGCAAAAATATCGGAGCTAATCGTTGTTAAAGTAATAAAACGCTTTCTGCCTCATGGCGAGCGTTCGAACGAATGAAAGTTAAGCTTTTATGAATTTTAACTCTAATAGATATATATATATATATATATAATAAAAATATATATATATATATATTTTTATATATTAAAAGAATAATACTAACTAAAATGAAATTTAATTAAGTTAGATTTATAATAATGAATTACTTAATAACATTTAAATAATACATATGTATATACATATATATATATATATATACACACCTATATATTTTAATTTAATTTAATTTAATTAATTAAATTCAATCCTATCAATATGACGTATTAACTGCACGTAATTATCAGTTAAATATTAAGAATTACAAACGATCCCGTAGGAAATCTTTTATTTAAAGTCCAATTAACGCGAGTACACACCGAAGAATACGACGAAGTTAATATTAAAATATTGGCTAAGGAGGAAACAAAGAAAGAAAACCAAAAAAAAAAAAAAGAAGAAGAAAAAACAAAAGAAAGAAAAGAGAGAGAGAGAGAGAGAGCGAGAAACAAAATTATGCATACACCTTCTCGCATAATTAATTATTAATTTGACGATATAAAGATTATAACGACTATTGTCGATGTAAGTAAAAAAAAAAAAAAAAAGAAGAAATTAACTATTAATAAATATAATACAATCGTTATGCAGCTGTTATCTGTAATTAACAATTGAACGATATGCGTATTAGAAAAAGCATGTAGAAGAAAATGATCGAGATTTGTACAACGTGTAATTATACCGATGGTAGATAAG
>OU426874.1:1772500-1780000 GCA_911387685.1 Dolichovespula media | reverse complement strand
TGCGAGAAGAGATAGAGAGAGGGAGAGAGAGATAGAGTAGAGAGAGAGAGAGAGAGAGTAGAGAGAGTAGAAAGAGTGGAGAGGCCAAATTGTAAATCTTTCCACGTCGCAGAGACCAGATTTATTGTAACTTTATTTGTAATTCTATTTTTCTCTCTACTACATATGTATATACGTTGATTCATTCTCTCGTACCTCTTTCCAATAAATGTTTCGAATGGTTTTGGATAAAAAAAAAAAAAGCGAGTGAAAAAAAAATAGAGAGAGAGAGAGAGAGAGAGAGAGAGAGAAAGAGCGAGAAGGTGGGAAAGAGGGAGGGAGGAAAGGAGAAAAGAAACTATGGAAATTTCTATATATATATATATATATATATATATATATATATATATATATATATATGTTTCTATATCGATTGTTCTCAATGAAAAGAGGACGAAGAAAAAGGGAAGAAGACGAAGCAAAAGAAAAAGAAAAGAAAGAAAAGAAAGCAATCAAATATTTCTATATTCGAGACATACGAAAAGTATCGAGAAGGACGATTTCGAAATTTCTGATTCGCTTCGTCGGTTTTCAATCCAAACATTTATCTCTTTGAAATTTTGTAAATTCCACGAACGAGAAAATCTTTTTGCCTCGGGTCTCGCATCCTTCGTTCACTTTCCCCCCCCCCCCTATCGTTACTCCCGAAGTGATCTCCCTTCTTCACATTCTCATCGAATCCTTGGCTCTTCCTATTGATCGAAATATTTATTTCCACCTTTCATAAATTTAGAACTATCGTTACGGTAAACCCTTATTACATATTTTCCAATTTGACGAAAGTATTCCTCTTGCTTTTATTTATTTTGTATTTTTTTTATTTTCGTAATTACACAATTAATGCGTCCAAACTCGAAAATATAATTACAATCGTTAACGATTACTTTTTGATTATGCAATCATTAAAACTCGTATTTATCACGTTTTTAAAAACACTATATACGTAAAAAGATAGATACGTGTGCATATGAAATATTATTTCTCTTAAAATTATTACGATTATTGATTAAAAAAAAAAAAAAAAAAAAAAATAAAAAAACAGAACAGTTCATTATTACGCTCTTGAAATAAGATTAAAGGTTCAAATTTAAGATTAACACCGATGGGTCCGAGGGAAAAAACAAAATGAAGGGAAAAAAAAAAAGAAGATAATAAACTCTCGAAGGAATAGGAAAACCTCAGCGACATTTTTCTTTCGGATCAATTTTGTATTACCATTTCTCAGAGTTAGTACCACGGTAGGGCAACGAGTTTGAAAGTTTCTCGAGGAAACTTGATTATACATACTTGCTGATCCCCCTATGGAATCCCTTCTTTTTTTTTTGTCTTTATAATAGCAATAGAGAGCGTTTATTACATTGACTTACGTATGCCGGACGATACCCATGAGATCTCGTTATTAACGTGTCATGGTATTTCTACGTTAAAACACGACCCGTTAGAATTTCTCACGGCTCTTTCAGTTTGCGTTTTCTATACTCACCTTAACGTACATACATACATACGTAAGTACATACATACATACATACATACATACATACGTACGTACGTACGTACATAGGTGAAGAGCTTGCCGACACTTTCGTGCGAAGTAAATTCGAGTGCCGAGTGTTTAAAATTCATTGTGGTCAAATCGTGCAAAGAAATATTATATTATATTATTTTATATAAATTTCTCTCTTAACGTTCTCCCGTATTTTATTCAATCACAAGTCGACGAACACACACACACCCACCCACCCACACACACACACACACATAGAAGAAAACAACAACGTGAACGAAAGTAGCAAAACAAAAGGGAAAAATATTGAATAGAAAAGAGGTAAAAAGATAAGAACGAAAGAGAAAAGGGTAAAAGAGAAGAGGGGAGGGGGGGAAAAGAGGAAAAGAATTTCTCGTAAACTCTCTTGAAATGAGTAAAATCTTCGAGAGAAAGGGGGATAAGGTACGTTTTACGTCGTTACTCTACAAAAATGCCAAACCAATCGGACATGGATCGTTATTCGAAGTGGAGCCATAAATTCCAAGCGGTTGCACCCTGACGAGAAGGGCTCGTATCAAGAGCACAAACGTCTTTTCGGATAAAAGGATATATATATATATATATATATATATATATATATATATATGTATATATATATATAGTTTTTTCCTTCTCTAACCTTAACTCGCCCTATGCATCTTCCCTTAAACAACTCCTATCTCTGAGCCTGAAGGATAAGAGTCTGGAAGTACGAGAGGTTTCGTAAGAGAAATCGAGTCGAATTTTCTACGGATAATATCTGATCTATAGGCTACGGAAAAATTATTTATTTATTTATTTATTTTCTTTCTTTCTTTAAATTTTTACCGACAGTATAACCGCATCACATTTTCTAACGCACGAACGTTTCTTTATTATTAATTCTTTATCTCATTATGAAAGAGCGAACAAAAGAGAGAAAGAGAGAAAGAGAGAGAGAGAGAGAGAGAGGGAGAGAGAGAGAGAGAGAGAGATAGATCAGCATATAGAGTGAGCCTCTCTCCGTTGTTCGTTGGCGTGCATCTCGTGGCTCTAATGAAAAAAAAAGAAAAATAAACAAAGAGAGAGAGAGAGAAAGAGAGAGAAATATCCCTTGTGTGTGTACACGCCAGTAGGAAGTGCTACTCATGAGCGGAGAGAAAGAAAAGAAAAAAAGAAAAGATAAAAGAAAAAAAAAGAGAAAAAGATCGAAATAGCACGTGCTTTACGCGAGGATCGAGTACATACATACATACATACATAAATACATACATACATACATACATACATACATACATACATACATACATACATACATACATACGCGACGTGCTAATGCGTCTGAATCCATCGAAGAAGCCTTGTTTCTTTTTTTATTTTTTCCAATTTTTTTTTTTTTTTCTTCGTTTCTTTTTACGTCAAAGTCGAAAGCCTCGTATTCACGTGGGCGCAAGGTTCCTTTCGGCCATTAGTTATGGCAACGTACATACTACAGATGTGATGTAATTACACAACGTGAGACTCGATCGGACAAGAGTTTCCAACCCTGTTATGCTTGCGCTCGATCACCTATCGTTTTCTATAATTAAATCGCTTCGTTTATTCCCAAATGAACGTGGACAATATAGATTTATCGATCGTAGAATAGATTTAGAGGCTATGAGAAGGGGGGGGGGGGGGGGGGGTGGCCAATTAAAAGTTCGGTTCTCGTTATACACGCGACAGTTAAGATCGACGAACTCGCTCGATATCGATACGAGATCGTATCGATCTTACGTTTCTCCCTTCTCGTTCTTTTTTAATCTTCTTGTCTTTTTTTCTTTTCCTCGTTGTTGTTTTTTTTTTTTTCTCACTTTGAGACACCATTATTCGCGTATCCGTCTCCCCTTAAATATCGTACGGTATACCGAACTTCGTTCAACGTAGCACGTACACACTTTTCGACGACGATTCGATGCAAAATCGATTATCAATCGGACAATCGTCCGATGTCGTACGGGAAATTCCCATATTTTTTGTCCGAACAAACAAATTTCGGCGTTTATCCGTGAGCATGCGCTACGCCATAGCCCCCGCCGTAAATTTACTCGTCGTTAAACGTTCAATAAAATTCGTATAATAAGATTATATATTCGTCGGGAGTTATCGCAATATCGGATGGATATGTCGATGAATCGAAATAAACAAATACACACGTTCGATTAATTCTATTCGATTCGATTCGATTCTAATCGAACGTTACGTTAGCGCGTATAAATATGCTAATATTTCTGATAAAATAGTTCAGAGGATTAGTTCAATGAAATGGGTTAAGGGGTGGGGGTGGGGGTGGGGGTGGGGAGGTTCGAACTTACCCGATCGGAGATGATCGTAATTTGACGTTTCGAAACGTTGCGTCGTCGCGAGGAACTCTCTCTCTCTCTCTCTCTCATTCGGCTGAGTATTGATCGAATTTTATATTTACGGGCGCGTTGTGTATTTCAAGCGTTAATCCTGTTCGTTCTCTTAAAACCGAACGGAACGGAAAACACGATACTCAAAGTTTTCCTGTTTTAACGAGAGAACAACAGAAAAGAAGACTTAAGATTTGCCAAATAAATGCGATTCCTGAAATTCGTTCCATGCAACGTTCTCGTTATCCGTTTTTCAAATCACGCGAACGACGCGTCAAAATCGATTGATATCACGTTATATCTCTGATAATATTACAAATAATCGTATTTCATTTCTATCGTGCGTCGTCACAATCGACGAAGCCTTTCCAATTACAGATCCGACAAACGTTACAATTGTAATACGCGTACGTTTAAAATATATCCAGGTGTTTATTGGAATAACGATCCCACTCCACCCCCACCACTTCCATCCTCCTTTCCTCTATGCTATTCGATAAACGATTACGTTTTCGAAACAAAGCCATCATACGTTCCGTGTATGACAATCGCATTGCTTCGATCTCACCGTTGGTGTAAAAGTTTCGTATCGCGTTAAGCTTAAATTGATATGCGTACGTGCATATGTGTACGTGCGTATATGCATGTGTATGTTTATGTGTATGTGTTTGTGTGTGTGTGTGAGGGAGAAAGAGAAAGAGAGAGAAAGAGAGAGAGAGAATCACGAGCTGATTCAACTATTCACACAGACATAAAAGAGAATCGCTTATGTATATACGTTTCAAACGAACAGACGACGTCGCGAGTTCCCAATGCAACCGAACGATAATTTCCGTAGCGAGATAGCCGCCCGGCCGTCCCCCCCCTGCCACCCACCGTTCAGAAACGACGCCACCAATACCACCCTCTCACATCCACGAAATTATTTGTGTTACTTCATTTCGATTCCGTGGAATACCGTAGAGTAAATAGGGATCGATATCAGAACTCGAAATACTTTTATTTTTCTATCTCGTTGCATCTTTATGTGTATGTATATGTGTGTATATATATATATATATATACGTATATAGTTTATGTATATCTTGTATTTCGCGTTTATCTTATACCACATACTCCCTTGCATCTCTTTTCTGGCTATCGCTTTGTTCACAGTTTGCGACTAATTCGCCCTATTCGTTTTCTTTTTTTCTTTCTTTCTTTTTCTTTTTTCTTTTTTATTAATCTCTACAACTTCGTATTCCAGAGATATGTTCCAAAATCGAAACACGAAAGACGTTGATATCGTTATAATCGATAACGTAGACAAAGAAAATCGTTCCTTCGATAAACATAATTAATTATTTTTCATGAATTATTTATTTATGACAATTATTTGTATATAATTTTTCCGATTCAATCCCGATTTAACTGTGTGTGTGTGTGTGTGTGTGTGTGTGTGTATTTCATTTTACCTTTCTTTTCGTTGCAAAGTAAAATAAATACGGTTCGTAAGTATTCGTTCGTAACATATTGTTCGTGGACGAACAATTGTTAATTAATTATTGACGATACGTCGACGAGGAAATAGAAAAAGTTCTGCACGTTAAATCGGCGTTCGATTCAAGTCTCTACGACTTTTAGTTCCGAAGATATGCACGTGTAAACGTAAAATGTTGCTATTGTTAACGTAAAAGGAAATAATTAATTAACAATTAATTATTTTATATGATTTTAACGAATCGATCTCGATCCGAATGTTTTCTTTAATGACGAAATAGGATGGAATTTAGTTCGTTAGAATTCGTTTACAAAATAAATTGTTTATAACAAATTGTTAATTAATCATTGACAATTTTTTGAACGAAAAATAAAAACAATTATGCCCTTTGAATTACCGTTTGAATGAAGACTCTACAAATTTCAGTTCCGAATATATGCACGTGTAAACGTAAAACGTCGCTATTGTTAACGTAAAAACAAATAGTTTATTAATTATTTATTAACAATTAATTATTTTATATGATTTTAACGAATCGATCTCGATCCGAATGTTTTCTTTAATGACGAAATAGGATGGAATTTAGTTCGTTAGAATTCGTTTACAAAATAAATTGTTTATAACAAATTGTTAATTAATTATTGACAATTTGTTTAACAAAAAAAGAGTAAAAAAAAATGTACCCATTAAATCGCCGTTTCAACGAAATCTCTAAGACTTTTCATTCCCGAGATTATTACCATTCAAATCTAAGAAGTTTTACGTTGTTCCATTGATATATATAATTTCATTCATTTTTCGTAATGACACACTGACCTACATAAATTCTAAGAATTTACGTCATCTTACTACTACTATTACTATTACTACGAACAGCTGTAGTAGTAGTACACGTATGTATGAATGGAAATCTTTCGATGGCGATATCTTCGGAACGGATACTCGTAGAGACTTGAAACAAGTACCATTTTCAAGCATTTTTTATTCTCTATTTATTCAAATATCGCAAAGATATTGTTATAATAAAACTCGATTTTCTTAACAATCTTTTCAATCGACTTCTATTTCCATTCTATAATAAAACAAGGTCATAACTGTAACGATATCGTTCTATATCTTTACTATAACTTATATTGCGAATTATTCAATAAATTAAAGTTATGTATTTATGTAAATTTGATTTTCTTCGTTCAACGAGGATCTATAAATATCCGTTAATCCACGAATATCGAAAGAACGATATATTGTATGACTTTCATTTCGTTTAACAAGGACGTTTAATCGTGACCTAAATCATTTTTAAATTTGTTTAGCGATGACAAACTATAATTATAATTTTTTTTATTTATAGTAAACAATAAAAAATCATATATATATATATATATTTTTTTTTTTTATACAATTTAAAAGACTCGATAATTTCTATGAATGATCTCAATCAAATTTTTCATGAATTTCTAAAGATCGAAACGTACACATATTATACGACGGTAGATATCTTTTCGAAGATACGTGTGCGCGTGTATTTTTGTACGTACGTGTATGTGTGTGTGTGTGTTAGTCGAGAAAGGAACGTATATCGATAGAGATAACCAATGAAATTTCGTAGTTGTTTGAGAAAGAAAGGTGTCTCGTACGACAGAATTCGAACTGTATCTGAAGGCAAGCTTCGTTTTCTAGCTTTATGACGATGGTATATATATATATATATATATATATATATATATATATATATATACACGGTTTGGAAGAGTGTATCGGATCTCGATAGATACGCTAGATCAATTCGTTGCTTCTCGAGTAATTTCTTTTTGGAAGAATAAAGGCCCGACGTGGCCCTTGTCGATCGGTTTCGATCGATCGATGACGAACGACTTTTCCAACGTCCTTATCGAACTGTATATTCGATTTCATCGAATCTCTACGACTATATATATATATATATATATATATATATATAGCCGTGGTATAGCGAGTATATCAAGATAAAAGAAGGAGAAGAGAGAGAGAGAGAGAGAGAGAGAAAAAAAGAAAAAAGAAAATAGTAAAGTAAGTAAAAGGTTCCCTTTTCCGCGTGAGAGGAG
>OU426874.1:1755000-1765000 GCA_911387685.1 Dolichovespula media | reverse complement strand
AAACGATTTGATTCATTATTTGAATAAATTAATGATTAACGAGAGAAACGAGGGAACTTAAAGTATCATCCGCGTAGTTATGTAAAGGACATATAGAAATAGATCTTCAATGATTCTTATTCTCTCTCTCTCTCTCTCTCTCTCTCTTTCGCTATCTCTCTTTCGACGATAACGACTTCTCGTAAAATGCTGCACAACAATTAAGAGTTTTTTTGTTCTTATAAAGTGTATTCACCCTGGCACAGACAGTACGGAGAAGGGTTGGAGGACTATAGAAGGTGGAGTCGATGACGATAAGGGGAGAATAAGAGGGTGGTTTTATATAGAAAAGGATTGTGGTATACTATGACGGTTGTGCTAAAGAAAAGATTCTCACAAAGGGGGATGAAAGAAACAAAAGGACTTCTTGCTTTCTCTCTCTCACTCACTCGTTCATTCTCTCTCTCTCTCTCTCTCTCTCTCTCTCTCTCTCTCTCATTCAATCTTTCTCATTCATTCCCTATCTCTCTCTTTTGCACTCGTAATTCTCTGATCGGCTACGCATCGGCGAATAATAATAAAAACGATAATAAACGTAACAATAATAAAACGATCAGAAAAAAAAGAAGCAATCAAATTGAAATTATTTTACCTCGTTTCTTCGAACTCGATCCATGACCAATCGTTTCAAGCCCATTCTTATATATACTGTGATATTGATAATTGTAGAAGAATCGTTGTCCCGCATAACGGGATTATGGTTTTATCGTAAGAGAAAAATATATATCAGTCTGCGTGTCAATCGTAAGAACGATACTTACGACGAATGTTCTTAGAAGTAACGATTTACAAAACAAAAAAAAAACATATATTACATACAATAATAATCGACGTTAGTTTTATGGTATAAGATGGTATAATATGGCGTACCATACAGATCGATGAAACACTATGATCTCGATTATGTTCAAGTAAGACGAATATAAAACGGGAGAATATAATATAAAACGGGAGAATATGTGACGCGTGACGTTCACTAAGAAGGTAAGGAACGAACTGATGACGTTCGACTTTCATATTTTCAATCGGTCATCTAAACAATACAGACTTTGTTTATGTCTATGTATGTACGCGAAGGTTACCGAATTATATTGTTAACCTTGACGAAGTAAATTTTAAATTACATACGTACATACATATGTACGTATAAAATATTTACGAACCAAAACGATATTTTATATCGGTGTGATATTTCTTTTATTTTTAGAATTTAATAATAATATTAATTATAATAATAATAATAATAATAAAAAGAAAGAAAGTTTTTTATCGGCCATGTTATATCGTAACGTCATAGTTATTTTCATAGTCGTACGTTTGATATTATTCTATCGTTAGAATATTAATTAATTATTTTTATTAGTAATATAATTAATTATTATTATTAGTAATTATGATTTTTGATCGACGCACTTACGATCGATCTGACAAAAAAAGGAAAAAAAAAAAAAAAAGAAAAATGATCATCGACCACATAATTAATTTCTTTCTTATTGGCAGTCAATTGTAATAATAATTATTATTATCATTATTTGATTAATTGGTACAAGTAATACTATAGATAAAATAATCTTTATAACTTTTACTTGTTACATAATTATTTTATTTTCTTTTCTTTTCTTTATCGCGAGATATCGTACGTAAATAATGCAAATTAATTCTCGTAACATGTATCGTTCCATATTTCTTACTTTTTCTTTTTCTTTTTCTTTTTTTACTTTTTTCTTCCGAGCGAGAAGCGAGAATTGGGTTGGAGTGAAAATATTCATTCATGACGTTGCCTCGATTATTTTCATAAGATACAATAGCGAACAAATTGTGATTTGTGAAAGAGAAACAAAAAGAAAAAGGAGAGAAAGAGAAAGAGAAGATACGTTCGATACTAAAATTATTAAAAGATCGACGTCATATCTCGTCGCATTTACCGAATCCATCATTCGCGTTAAACACACACACATACACACACACACACACACACACACACACACACACACACACACTCGACTATTAACAAACTCACCAACGCGAATAGATAGAGAGAACTATAATGCATGAACATACTCGGAGCTACGATTCCGCGCCAAGCGTTTTTTGATTAATTATACTTCAACGATGCGGTGGTCTCGCAGGATAGCAGGAAGTAGGACGCGCTATCTAAAGTATCCTGTGAGTAACGAAACAGCCATTTAATGACCTAAATCGTGAAGAACGAGAGACGTCCTAGAATTATTCGGTTTTTCCGCTCCAGTTACTCGAACGTCATCATTGTTTCGTTTATACGTCGCGCCAAGTGTTAGAGTTAAATCACCTCGAATTCTCTTGGAGAGAACATTTTTCGTTCCTTCGCGTCTTCTGATATTAAACGTTAAACGAACGTAATTCTCCCCTCTCCTCCTACCCCCGATCAAATCGAAATTAAGTTTCGTGCAATCTCCTTTAAGCTCGATATAAGTTGAGCATCGTATAAATCCTGGTTAACCGCCGTCCACTCAATTCTGTAGAAAATAATTTTAAGATATTCTTTTCGTTTCGTTTCGTTTCGTTTCTTTTTTTTTTTTTGTTGATAATATCCGACAAAAATGAAGAATCTCTTTCGCGTGCCTTTTCGCGTCAACGAATGGTGGTTAAATAATTATAACGTAAAATCGTATAAATATCAAATGTTCGATGAATAATATTACATAAAAGTGAGTATAATGAAACGGATAAAAGTTCTTACATTGGATGGTCGTTCACGAATAAAACGATATAAAAATAAATTCGATGGTTATCTATTATCGAATGGTAATAAGTTCTATATGTATATATATATATATATATATATATCGATGTTAAACACTTCGATTGACATTAGTATCAAAGGTCGAAGGTTACCGTTCGATCTTTCTCGATATTTTCGAAACATTCCTCATTCCCGATATCGATTTGACTTCATACTATATCGCCCTTTAGACGCGATGAAACCTAAAAGCGATTTACGTTAGGTACGATGACCCCCTCCCAATTTCATCGTCCACTTATCCACCTTATTCCCTAAGAAGATTTCCACGCGTCCTTTCTCAAAGTGGAAGAAATGGGAAGTTGGTACTCCTTTGGTGCCTTACGAAACAAGATCCAGGATTCGTTCGGTGACCGGAAAATCTGTTTTCGCGCGATACGCGTACACGCGTATAAAATTCTATGTGGATTTACATGATAGAGAGAGAGAGAGAGAGAGAGAGAGAGAGAGAGAGAGAGAGAGAGAGAGAAAGAGAAAGAGTTAGTAGGTAACGGTTGGCCACGGACTATATGGAGATTTGAAGTTTATGCTACGACCTATACAATCACGGAAGTGGAAGGTGCACTCACACGTGAAAAGCTCCAAGCTACCGAAAGGAGCTTTACACTTTAATTTTTCTCCAAGGGGATCTTTATTCCTTCTTAAAGGGTATAACCGATTTTACAAATTCGACCACTTTTCTTCTTCCTCAACTTCAACTTCTTCTTCTAGTTTTTTTTGCTCTCTCTCTCTCTCTCTCTCTCTCTCTCTCTCTTTTTTTTTTTATTTCTTTTTATCGTTTCCTCTTTCTTTCCTACTCGCTAAAGACCGAGGACAGAATTTTCGATATGCACAATTTTTGTTCGCCAGAAAAAACGTAGGAAGAACGAGTGCGAGAGAAAGAGAGAGAGAGAGAGAGAGAGAGAGAGAGGGGGGGGGGAGTGGGTGGAAGAAAGAAAGAAAGAAAGGAAGGAAAACGAATTTAAAGAAAATTCAGGAATCGTACGACAATAAGAGAAACGGAGTAAGATCAAATTGTACAAATTTCGCTGTTTAAACGAATAAAATCACATTTCAACGTCGTAACTACGTGAGAAAATCCCTTTTTGCATAATCCAATAAAAGATAGCTCTGGACGAATATCTAAAGCTTTTGTTTTATTCACGGGAATGAGGGTGGGACGGGTGGGAAGGGGGTGGTGAGGGGGGAGGGGGAGAATGCATTAGCACTGGCTGAATCGTTCGCTCATTACTGCAAAGCGACTCTCTCTCTCTCTCTCTCTCTCTCTCTCTCTCTCTCTCTCTCGCGTCGCACGGACGATTCTGATAACTTTTCTTGAACTAACTTATCAGTTTAATTGAAACCAATTTTCTAAGGAGTATGAGAACGAACGATAAATAGAGAGAGAGAGAGAGAGAGAGAGAGAGAGATTACGCTCTCACGTAAATGGGATCGTTGACTGTTGGAATGAAAACTTACGACGTTCAAAGAAATTCGCGATAAGTCCTTTCCTTTTATTTTTGTTCTTTTTTTTTTTTAAATATTTTTTTCTCCCTTCCACGTCTTCCTTTCCGTCGACGTGACCGACGTTAAAAAGTAAACAATTTTTTATTTTTCGAAAATACGAAGGAGAGATCAAAGGAACGGATACGTTCTCGATCGAAGGGAGATCGATAGAAAAGTTCGAGTTGTAGGAGTAGGTGTAGTATTTTTTTTTTTTTTTTTTCCCTATTAAATGGAATCAACTTTAGGAACAGAGTTATATGCAATGCCGTTATCGATGCGATAAGACTCGCCGAATTCGAATCGTTACTTTTTTTTTTTTCTTTACTGTTGCACATAGCTTTTCCGTTAATCGTTCGTCCTCGTTTTCGTTTTATCGTTTATTATTGAATTTTTATTTCTTTCCTTTTCAATCTCTTCTCCCGCCCTTTTCTTTCCGTGACTTCGATCATCGCGTCGCGATCGAACGATATAGGGTTAAGGGTTGCAATTTGCAAAGAAATAGAAAAAATAAGAAGAAAAAACCAATGAAAAAATAAGAAGAAAAAACCAATGACCCGATAATGTCAACATTCGAAAAAATAGAAAAGAACGAGAATTTCGATGGCACACATTGTGTACGAGTGGAAAATAATGGCCGTATTTAATCCGAGCGAAAATTCGAAATAGACACGAACGAAGCAATATTAAAAATCGTTGTTTACGAGCTCCGAAGGGGATTCAGCGATGCGAACGTAGTCAGTGGAACGAAGACACAATTTGTGGGAAGATTTCGAGAGCCACGAAATCGCGAGTAGTAGTTTTTCGAAGATAGAAAATAAGAGAAGGAAGAAGGAAAGAAAGAGGAAGAAGATGCAAACGAACAAAAAAAAGGAGGTGGGGGAGGAGGAGGAGGAGGAGGAGGAGGAGGAGGAGGAAGAAACAGAGAAGGTCTATCATCCAAAACGTTTCGTGTCTCTGTGTCCTTGTAACGCGAACGCGATTGTTTTATCCTTTTACTCTCTAGCGAAGCAATTTCGTAGATTGAATGTGCGAATATATTTTTATTTAGGTATAATATTATATATGTATATACACGTCGTTTCGAAAAACACGATATTTTATTTGCATATTTATTTGTCCTTACTTTGTTTCTTCGTCTTCTTCTTCTTCTTCTCTCTTCTTCCCTCTTTCTTTCATTTTTTGTTGTCCCTTCTTTCTTTTTCCTTTTCCTCGGGTACTCCCTTTAAGGAGAAGCACAGGACAAGTTCTTTTAATCCAAAAGACACTTGACCTCGGTATGGTTCAATCCTTTGCCGTCTCTTTTAGGGCGATTACAGCTTCCGCACGATAGACCTTACGGTGCTTTCGAAAGCTTAATCTTCCGTGACTCTGTGGTGGTGCTGACTTCGCCACTTGGAATTCACCTGTGTCACGAAGGTAAATCGCACGAGAGATTGGAACAAACCGACAAAGCGAGTACACCCTAAGGACAAACAACGATGTTTTTCAAGGAACCATTTCGTTGGACGTTCTATCCAAGATAATCACCATTAATCTATATAAAGAAACAATGTTATCTGACAAATCCTATCTCCTCCTATTATTATTATCCCAATGAATGAATGAATGAATGAATGAATGAATGAATGAATGAATGAATGAATGAATAAACGATTCGAATTTAAATATCTTCTTACGATCGTTATCCATAAAAAAAATAAATTTCCTTCACTCTTTTCTTCTTTTCTTTTCAAAACACTCGTTCGAATAATCAATTGTATATACGTTATAATTATATATATATATATATATATATATATATATATATATATATATATATATATATATATATATATATATATATATATCACGACACGCGGAACGTTCTACTATTAGAAAAGGTTAATTAATTTCGTCGATACATCCTGTTACGTTCGTGCAAAATAGCCAATATTCATGGTGACTATCCGAATGTAAACGTCGAGTATAATCCATATCCTATTTCGATTACGCATAGTCAAACTATCAACACGATTTCTATTTCGTTCGTAGGAATTACAATGGCTTTGATTCCGTAACCGGATGTAAGCCCCGTTGGACATACACACATACACACGCAACACATACAAACAAACAAACACACACGCATATCGTATTATTTTGTACACGGTATCGATAACACGTTGATTTACCTAGCAATTCGTAAATCGTTCCTTCCGAGATCGCGATATATATATATATATATCTATAGCTACACGTCACGAAATAAAAAAAATTTATCCGAACAATTTGAAATAATACGAGCTCATTCGTTTGCCATTTTGATCAAATTTTTCTTTCTGTCTTTCTCTCTCTCTCTCTCTTCGTTTTCGTTTCAGTTGTATTTTTTGTTTCGGTTCTTTCCTTCTCTTTCTCTCTTTCGATTTCTATCGTGTATTCTCAAACGAAAATCGCAGAAAATATTCCAACGAAAGTTCAACGAGATATCTTTCCATTTATCTATCTCTCTCTCTCTCTTTATATATATATATATATATATATATATATATATATATATATATATATCTTTTATTAAAAAATTAAACTTACTCTCTTATACCATTTGCCGCGAACCATTGTAAATTAATTTTCATTTCGATCTAAGCTAAATACTCTAGCGACGACATTGACTTCGTTAAATGCGGCTATACTACTCGCGCGAAAAGACACCCTAGCTAAGGGAAGGCAAAAGCGTAAAGCGAAGCGAGGAGGAGAAAGAGGGGTGGCGGGTGTATAGGGGGTGAATTTTCCAAGTTTCTCGTTATATAACCCACTTTTCTACTGCTAAACTTACAAACGGCCAAGTGGGAAGTACCGAAATGTCGGCGTAGTTTCGCCGACAATGTTTTTCTTTGCTTATACCCAATGGGAATTATTATAGGTTCTCGAGAATACGAGATATATTCTTATGGTGATTCGCTCATAACGAGTTATTGAATTTATGATCGTATGATTTAACATTGATGGTAGTGGTAATTCATTTTCGCAAACATTAATCTTGCTTATTATATTTTACATCGTTATTATCTCTTTTCTTTTATTTATTTATTTTTTTTTTTTTTTTATTTATATTTCTTCGTGACGTCCAACGGAATCGAAATATCCAATGTAATGCTTTTTAATGAGGTTCAAGTCGAACGTAAAAAAAGAAAAGAAAGAAACAAATGATACAACGAATAAATTGAAATTGCATTTGATACGTCGTTGGAAAGTTGTTACGCTCGATCCTTTCTTGAAATATTTTCTATTTGTTTTCTCTCTTTCTCTAACTCTCTCTCTCTCTCTCTCTCTCTCTCTCTCTCTCTGTCTTTTCACCCTACTTTCCTTTTTTTTCTTTTCTTTTCTATCTGTCTTTCTTTATCTTTTAATTTTTTTTTTTCTTTAAATCCCACGTCAAGGGTCAGTTTATACGGATAAGAGACACCAAACGACAGTCGTCCTTCGGTGGAACATACGAATGCAAACGAGCGTATTCGCGGATATTTGAAAAGGGTAACGGCCGGTAACATCGAGGAAAATACGAAGGAATTCCAATGGGGGGAAAGAACTGAAATTCAATTACTCGCTGTAGAGAACACGACGCGTGTAACCGTTCGTACGAGTTGTTTCGAATCGAATTTTCACTGTCACGACAAACGAGAGAAAGAGAGACGGACGGACGGTCGGACGGACGGACGGACGGACGGACAGACAGACAGACAGAAAGAGAGAGAGAGAGAGAGACAGAGAAAAAGAGGGATAGGTGGACGGAGGAGATTATGATGAAGGAAATCCATACAAGATTATCAGTACGTATATTTTTATCGTGCTTTTATTTTCCCTTATTATTATTATTATTATTATTATTATTATTATTATTATTATTATTATTATTATTATTATTATTATTATTATTATTTTTGTTTTGTTACTTTTATTTTATTTTCTAAATCCTTCACGATAAAAGAAAAATAATAATGATGACAACAATAATAGGAGAAGAAAAAGAAATTCTGTAAGAAATAACATATGTATAGGGAAAAGCAAACGTAATAACCAAATTTGCCTTTCTTTCACATCCGTTGTCGTCACAGCTGCTGTTTAATTAAACGCTAAGTCAAGTGTTTAATTGAGGCTTACGTGGTGCAAGGTATACAATATTACCTTGGTACACTTTAATTAATAACGCAGATAAAGCAAATTCGCTCTGAACCATTTCATCGTAACGCATGTATATACGATATATATATATATATATATATATATATATATATATATATATTTAATTTGTATATACCTAATTTGTTAGTTGTATTACATATATTGTATATACGTAAATAGTCGCATTGTCGCATCTATACCATATGTAGACAACAATAAAAATTCGTAATTATTTTCTTTACTCATCAGACATTTCTTACAATGTTTGCTCGTAGTTGATTATAATCTTTACATTGACATCTCTTTCTTACTCTTTCATCCTTCTTCTTGATCAACACAAATTCTATTGACTTGAAATGACTCTCTCTCTCTCTCTCTCCCTCTCTCTTTCTCTCTCTCTTATAAACTCGCATTAGTGTCGAATTCGAATTAAAAGTTTATCGAAGGATCCTCGTTGAGAGAAAACGATAGGTGAAAAAGAAGAGGAGCAATATCGGTTCTATCGGTATTTTTCGATTATCCAAGCGAGTAGTTAACCCGCGAGTCTAGAATTCCGTCTGATCGTTTAAAAGAAAAACGGAAGAAAACGGAGAAGGTAAAAGGGCGAATGAACGAAAGGAAGGAAGGAATGAGGAAAGGAAGAAAAGATGGACGAATAAATGGCGGACTCGAAGTCAACAATTTCCCGGGTATCCTCTTACAAGTCAATAAATTCCAGATATTTCGTTCGTTTCGAAGGAGAAACGCTAAAGTGCGCCGGCGTATTTAAGTAACGATCAATAAAGCTACCCTCCGACTCATTGTGAGTGCGTGTGCGCGTCGTGCGTGCGCGTACGCATGTGCGCGCGTGTCTCTATACATTATATATATATATATATATATATATATATTGTTTTTTTCAGAACCACCTAGGTGTGAATACATTGAATACCCATCAACAAAAAATATTCGTATATAAAACAATGCTACCTTACTCCCCTCTCCATCTCTCTCTTTCTTTCTCTCTCTCTTATAAACTCGCATTAATGTCGAATTCGAATTAAAAGTTTATCGAAGGATCTCGTTGAGAGAAAACGATAGGTGAAAAAGAAGAGGAGCAATGTCGGGTCTATCGGTATTTTTCGATTATCCAAGCGAGTACTTAACATGCGAGTCTAAAATTCCGTCTGATCGTTTAAAAGGAAAACGGAAGAAAACGGAGTACGTAAAAGGACGGATGAACGAAAGGAAGGAAGGAAGGAAGAAAGGAAGGAATGAGGAGAGGAGGGAAAGATGGACGAATAAAGGGCGGAATCGAAGTCAACAATTTCCCGGGTATCCTCTTACGTGTCGATAAATTCCAGATATTTCGTTTGTTGCTAACGAGAAACGCTGAAGTGCGCCGGCGTATTTAAGTAACGATCAATAAAGCTATCTTCCGACTGATTGTCAGTGCGTGTGCGCGTGCGTGCGTGCGCGTACGCATGTGCGCGCGTGGCTCTTTACATTATATATATATATATATATATATATGTATATATTTCTTTTTTCAGAAACACC
>OU426874.1:1690000-1752500 GCA_911387685.1 Dolichovespula media | reverse complement strand
ATATATATATATATATATATATATATATATATATATATAACAATTCTCTATAATATATATATATATATCTTATTTTTTTTGCTCTTTTTCCAAGTCCATATCTCTCGCTTTACCTATTTCTCTCTCTCTCTCTCTCTCTCTCTCTCTTTCTGTCTCTGCACATACTTCAGCTAGAGTTTGTGATTTACGCGTGCATTATTATTTCCAATGTATGTACATATACTTTCAAGCATATGTACACACGCGTAGAGAGGTACGGTTTCTCGTGTGTATACGACACCGCAAAATTATGGCGCCGGTAAAGCAGCCAGCAAAGGGACAGCTACGACGATGACTACGACGACGACTACGAGGACGACTACGAGGACGACTACGAGGACGACTACGAGGACGACTATGAGGACGACTATGAGGACGACTATGAGGACGCCAACACACCGAGTTTCGAATCGTACTTGGCACAACGGCCGACTGTCAAAACAACGCCATTTCTCATGCTGTTATCCGCGGCCCATTTAAGAGCTTACGTTGAACAATCACAATCCTAACTCTTTCAAAGATAAAGAGATGGAAATAGATAATTAGATAGATAGATAGATAGATAGATTGATTGATAGATAGATTGATAGATAGATGGATGGATAGATAGATAGGCATAGAGAGATGAAGTGAGTATCGAAGTATCAAAAGAGCAGGCTGCGTGATAGGTAGTAAAGGATGAAGAGGAAGAGAAAGAGAAAGTAGAAGAGAAAAAAGAAGAAAAGAAAGATAGATAGATAGAGAGAGAGAGAGAGAGAGAGAGAGAGAGAGAGAGAAAGGAAAAAAGATATCTTCCTTCTTATTCCCTGAGTTCTACCGAGTTGAACTTGTTGATGAAGAAGAAGAAGAAGAAGATGAAACAACGATGGAAAGAAATTATTTTGAAAGGGGTCTCGACAATTTTTCACGGCATAATATCGCTTCCATGCGTTTCGCTATATGCTCTTAACAATGCTCCTCGAATGTTCCCAATCACCGATTCGTCCATCTTTCTTCTTAATCGACCGTTCTATAGATCTCGAAATAATTGTAATAATCCGTAGGGGAAGAGTTCGATGTGATCGTTTCTTTCAGTTTTGTGTTAACGGAAGGCGTAAAAATTTTCTTACGGTACGATTAACAATATCGTTGATTTAGTTGTCTCATACAAGTTATGTCATGCCCATATATTCTATAAATTTTGATTAGAAATTTTGTCAATATAATCCGTCATGGTGGAATGCGCAAACGCGCGCGCACGCGCGCAGCGATAAGTTTTCTTCGGTTTATAAACCGGTGTCAAGTCGTAATCACTGATTCGTACGATCAAACATCGACGCGATCTTGTCGATCGCATATCTTTTGCCGGTCGACCGTTTTACAGCCCAAAAGAAATGTTATAATCGGCTGTGCATTTAATTGGGGTGTGTGGGGGTGTGGAGGGTGAGAAAGGTCTATGACGTTTTTCCCGGCACTATTTCCGCCAGAGATAAAAAATTCTCTCGCGCTTCGATCAACGAGACCGTTAATTTTCGTCAGATAAAATAAGTGCGATCGGCGACTTAATGTCGTTGTTATTGTTTAAAAAAAAAAAAAAAAAAAAAAAAAAAAAAAAAAAAAAAAAAAAAAAAAAAAAAAAAAAGGAAAAGAAAAAAGAAAAAATAAATATATTCGTCGAGTTTCATAAAACCGATTGTTACCGTCAGTTCGCGTACGACGGGGCATCGAGTTACGGTTATCGTTTATGGTGAAGAATAATTTGTCGATTCTAACGAGATTAATCGATAATCAAGGAAATTTTGATTAAATGGAATCCTCGTTAACGACGATCCATCCATCCATCCATCCATCCATCCATCCATCCATCCATCCATCCATCTATCCATCCATCCATCCATCCATCCATAATCATCGGTTAGTTGTTTCTTTATGCTCGGAAATACTGAACGATCGAGAGTAAACGCGAGATATCGATAAAGTTAATCTCCGGAACTGTATCGCTAATTTATAAATCAATCTGTTTGCAGGTTTGGTCTCGGATATGTACGAGCTTATCCGTCGGATGGAGTTTAATCGAATGTTGCACCTGGGGTTTTAGAATCGTCATCTTGAATGGAAAATGACAGAAAAGAAGAAGATGGAGAAGTAGGAGAAGATTAATAATTAATGGAAACCCTGACGTCAGATCGGAGTAGCAACATTTGTTACGACGATTTATTAGCGGCTATTTGTTTAGTTGCAGTCCAAGAGAAAATACTAACATTTTCTACCTCTTTGTATGAATGATTTGTTTCTGTTGGATCTCGAAATGAAACGAAATGATACTATGCGACGTAAAATTTACGAACGGACGGAAATAAATTTGACCATCGATATCACTATATCCTGCATGATCGTAGAATAAAAATCGATTTGTTGATCGGCACGACGATAATCATTCGAGATTTGTTTGAATAAATTTTTGGTCGCCAAACGTAGAGACCTATATCGTCGATAGACAAAATTTCAGAGGAGAGGAGAAGCGTTTTGGTTTTTATCGGTAACCGTCTATTGTGAAATGAAATGAATATACTTTATATAGAGCACGCGAGTACGTTTCTAATTGCGGACATACTTTTTTCTTTTATTCGTTGTTCTTATTTCTTAGATATAGAAAAGCAAAAACAAAAAAAAAAAAATACAAAAAACGAATAAAAACAAAAAAAAAACCTAGTAGTAATAGTAAAATTGTTATTTTATGAATAAAAAGTTTGTGTAGATTTTGTTACATGTATATTAACTGTCATTAAACTGTATACCTTATTGTTAAGTTTTCTTATATATAAAAAAGCAAAAACAAAAAAAAAAAAAACGAATAAAAATGAAAAAAAAAACCTAGTAGGAATTATAGAAGCGTTACTTCATTCTTTTTTTGGGTTATTATTTTTGTTTTTTTGCTTTCTCTGATGTAAGAAAATTTAATAGTAAGGTTTACGACTTTTAATTCATAACGATATAATTCAAAATGAATAAGAAAAAAAACTATGTCCGCAATTAAAAAGATGTTATTTTATTGATGTAAAGTCTGTGTGGGTTTCTTTCTTTCATTCAACTAGAAAACTTTTCGTCTATTCATAAGATAACTCCTTCATAATTGTCTATATAGCTTTTTTAGATGTAAGTTAGCTTAACAGTAAGGAATACAGTAGAATAGAAATAAGAACAGATCTAACAAACCCACACAGAGTCTTCATACAAAAATTTACGATTTTATGATTATGTAAATAGCTTTTTTTTTTATTCGTTTTTTCTGTTTTTTTTTTGTTTTTGCTTTTTTATATATAAGAAAACTTAACAATAAGGTATAAAGTTTAATGACAATTAATATACATTTAACAAAATCTACACAAACTTTTTATTCATAAAATAACAATTTTACTATTACTACTAGGTTTTTTTTGTTTTTATTCCTTTTTTTTTGTTTCTGCTTTTTTATATATAAGGAAACAAGAATAAGGTATACAGTTTAATGAATATAAATATACATTTTTCAATATCTACACAAACTTTTTATTCATAAAATAACAATTTTACTATTACTACTAGGTTTTTTTTTGTTTTTTTTCTTTTCTTTTTTTGTTTTTGCTTTTTTATATACAAGAAAACTTAACAACAATGTATACAGTTTAATGAAAAAAAATATACATTTAAGAAAATCTACACAAAATTTTTATTCATAAAATAACAATTTCACTATTACTACTAGGTTTTTTTTTGTTTCTATTCGTTTCTTTTGTTGTTTTTGCTTTTTTATATACAAGAAAACTTAACAACAATGTATACAGTTTAATGAAAAAAAATATACATTTAACCAAATCTACACAAACTTTTTATTCATAAAATAACAATTTTACTATTACTACTAGTTTTTTTTTTGTTTTTATTCGTTTTTTTTTGTTTTTGCTTTTTTATATATAAGGAAACAAGAATAAGGTATACAGTTTAATGAAAATAAATATACATTGTTCAATATCTACACAAACTTTTTATTCATAAAATAACAATTTTACAATTACTACTAGGTTTTTTTTGTTTTTATTCCTTTTTTTTTGTTTTTGCTTTTATATACAAGAAAACTTAACAACAATGTATACAGTTTAATGAAAATAAATATACAATTAACAAAATCTACACAAACTTTTTATTCATAAAATAACAATTTTACTATTACTACTATGTTTTTATTTTGTTTTTATTCGTTTTTTTTTGTTTTTGCTTTTTTATATACAAGAAAACTTAATAACAATGTATACAGTTTAATGAAAAAAAATATACATTTAACCAAATCTACACAAACTTTTTATTCATAAAATAACAATTTTACTATTACTACTAGTTTTTTTTTTGTTTTTATTTGTTTTTTTTTTGTTTTTGCTTTTTTATATATAAGGAAACAAGAATAAGGTATACAGTTTAATGAAAATAAATATACAATTAACAAAATCTACACAAACTTTTTATTCATAAAATAACAATTTTACTATTACTACTATGTTTTTATTTTGTTTTTATTCGTTTTTTTTTGTTTTTGCTTTTTTATATACAAGAAAACTTAATAACAATGTATACAGTTTAATGAAAAAAAATATACATTTAACCAAATCTACACAAACTTTTTATTCATAAAATAACAATTTTACTATTACTACTAGTTTTTTTTTGTTTTTATTTGTTTTTTTTTTGTTTTTGCTTTTTTATATATAAGGAAACAAGAATAAGGTATACAGTTTAATGAAAATAAATATACAATTAACAAAATCTACACAAACTTTTTATTCATAAAATAACAATTTTACTATTACTACTAGTTTTTTTTTGTTTTTATTTGTTTTTTTTTTGTTTTTGCTTTTTTTTGTTTTTTTTGTTTTTTTTGTTTTTTTTTGTTTTTTTTGTTTTTTTTTGTTTTTTTTTTGTTTTTGCTTTTTTTTTATACAAGAAAACTTAACAACAATGTATACAGTTTAATGAAAATAAATATACAATTAACAAAATCTACACAAACTTTTTATTCATAAAATAACAATTTTACTATTACTACTAGGTTTTTTTTTTTTTTTTTTTTTTTTTTTTTTTTTTTTTTTTTTTTTTTTTTTTTTTTTTTTTTTTTTTTTTGTTTTTTTTGTTTTTTTTTTGTTCTTTTTTTTGTTTTTTTGTTTTTGCTTTTTTATATACAAGAAAACTTAACAACAATGTATACTGTTTAATGAAAATAAATATAAAATTAACAAAATCTACACAAACTTTTTATTCATAAAATAACAATTTTACTATTACTACTAGGTTTTTTTTTGTTTTTTGTTTTTTTTGTTTCTTTTTTGTTTTTTTTTGTTTTTTTTTTGTTTTTTTTGTTTTTTTTTTGTTTTTGCTTTTTTATATACAAGAAAACTTAACAACAATGTATACAGTTTAATGAAAATAAATATACAATTAACAAAATCTACATAAACTTTTTAATCATAAAATAACAATTTTACTATTACTACTAGGTTTTTTTTGTTTTTTTTGTTTTTTTTTTTTTGCTTTTTTATATATAAGGAAACAAGAATAAGGTATACAGTTTAATGAAAATAAATACACATTTAACAGAATCAACACAAACTTTTTATTGATAATATAACAATTTTACTATTACTACTACATTTTTTTTTTTTTTATTCTTTTTTTTTTTCGTTTTTGCTTTTTTATATATAAAAAAACTTAACAGTTACGTATACAGTTTAATAAAAATAAATATACATTTAACAAAACCTACACAAACTTCTTATTTATATAGTACTAATTTTACAATTTCTACAATTTTTTTTTACGTTTTTTTTCTTTTTTTTTTTTTTCGTTTTTGCTTTTTTTTACATAAGAAAACTTAACAATTAGGTTTACAGTGGAATGGAAAAAAAATAGATTTAACTAAATCCGCACAGACTTATCATCTATATAATTACTCTTTTATGATTATGCCTATTATAATTAAGCCTTTATAATTTTTATATCTTATTCTTATTCGCTAGTCTACGTTTTATAATTAAGCCTTTATAATTTAAATATCTGATTCTTATTCGCTAGTCTACCTTTTTGGTCTGTCTTCTGCTACTTTTTGATATATATATATATATGATAGCTACACTACAAGTTTGATAGTTAACTGGATACCTTTTTTTAGACAGAACTTAGAAATTAATGCCTACACAAACTTCTTATTCATATAGTACTAATTTTACAATTTCTACAATTTTTTTTCACGTTTTTGGTCTTTTTTTTTTTTTTTTTCTCGTTTTTGCTTTTTTCCTTCCATATGAAACCTTAACAATTAGGTTTACAGTGGAATGGAAAAAAAATAGATTTAACTAAATCCGCACAGACTTATCATCTATATAATTACTCTTTTATGATTATGCCTATTATAATTAAGCCTTTATAATTTTTATATCTTATTCTTATTCGCTAGTCTACGTTTTATAATTAAGCCTTTATAATTTAAATATCTGATTCTTATTCGCTAGTCTACCTTTTTGGTCTGTCTTCTGCTACTTTTTGATATATATATATGATAGCTACACTACAAGTTTGATAGTTAACTGGATACCTTTTTTTAGGCAGAACTTAGAAATTAATGCCTACACAAACTTCTTATTCATATAGTACTAATTTTACAATTTCTACAATTTTTTTTTACGTTTTTGGTCTTTTTTTTTTTTTTTCTCGTTTTTGCTTTTTTCTTTCCATATGAAACCTTAACAATTAGGTTTACAGTGGAATGGAAAAGAAATAGATTTAACTAAGTCCGCACAGACTTATCATCTATATAATTACTCTTTTATGATTATGCCCATTATAATTAAGCCTTTATAATTTTTATATCTTATTCTTATTCGCTAGTCTACATATTATAATTAATCCTTTATAATTTAAATTTCTTATTCTTATTCGCTAGTCTACATTTTATAATGAAGCCTTTATAATTTAAATATCTTATTCTTATTCGCTAGTCTACGTTTTTTGTCTGTCGTTTTGCTTTCTTTTTGATATATATATGAAAGCTACCCTACAAGTTTGATAGTTAACTGGATACCTTTTTCTAGACAGAACTTAGAAATTAATGCGGCCTTATGCGCATGCTTCAAAAATAGTCGGGGATGAGGAACGTTAACGATTTACAGAATTTACGAAGTACGCAGGGTACATACATATATATATATGTGCAAAGGAATCGATTTTCTTTAATTTCGAGTCTGCTGCGCATCTCTGGGCGCGGTCCTAGTAGAGGTCGTGCGAGACGCCAGGGAGAGACGGGAAAGATGGGCGTTGAGTGAGAGCTCGTCCGACGAGGTAGAAGCGGTAAGTTAGGAATAATCGTAGATAATTGTTGAACAATATAAAATAAACATCGCTTTTCATTTCTTTGTTTAACAGAACTACCAAAGACTGGACAGAAATATCACCAATCCTAGAAAAAAGGAAAATAGAATACTAAACGCCTTATAGAAAGACGAAACTTGTTCGACATAAAGATGGAAAAGCTTAAATTCGAATTTGTGGTAAAAGCAGCCGAAGATGGAAAGACAAATTGGATGGCTGTAACCACAATTACTACAGCAGATGAAAAAATTTATGCTATACCAGAAAAATATCAGCCAGTGGAACAGCACAAAGAACTAACAAGTACTAACACATATAAAAAAGTAAAAGCCACATTACAAGAAATACATCAAACAAGGAAAGTCTGGATAAACCTGAATAAACAATTATCAAGAGATTATTTAGACGAAGACGGAAATTTGCAGTTTAAGGATTATTTGTTGGAAGAATTGACAGCAGGATCCAGATCTGAACAAGAAGCTGCTGGTATTACAGAAGGAATGCTGACAAAGATATTGGAACAATTCTCCAATAAAAAAGCAGAAAATGATACTGGTGAGAACCTAAGAAAGGTATCTGAAAAATTTGTCTTAGAAAAATTTACAAATAAAAACTCAAGCGTTATACAATGGATAGAACTTTTTGAAAGGGAATGCGACAGATTAAGCGTACAAAGAGATGAAGAAAAAATTGAAATTCTTAGATTATTCTTAGAAGGTTCAAGCTTAGACTGGTATAGCTCGATGCTCATAAAACTCACATTGGATTCGGCATGGGAAACTTGGAAAGAAAATTTTTGCGAGACTTATGCGGATAAAGGGTGGAGCCCAATAAAGTATGCGATCTCATTTAAATACATAAATGGACCACTATTAGATTACGCATTAAAAAAAGAAAGGATTTTATTGGAAATGAATAAATCAATGGATAAAAGCACTTTAATTGATTTGATCGCAATAGGATTACCAGATTTTGTAACAGATAAAATCGATAGAGAGAAGTTAAAAGAAACTGAAACCCTCTTTAATGAACTAAGAAGCCTAGAACATTTAGTAAAAAAGAATGCGTATGAGAAAAAGAAGCAGATAAATCCAAAATTAAAAGAGAAACGCCAAGAAAAAATACCATGCAAGATATGTGAAAAAATTGGAAAGAGAAACCGCTATCATCCTGAACATATGTGTTGGTTTAAAGCCAATGAAAATGATAAGACGGACAAGAAAAACCAAATAAAATATGTCAATAGCTCAGAAATAGAAGCTGAATCAAATGATGTAAATCAAAAAAACTTGACGTCCCACCATTAATCAAGATAAAACTACGGCTGAATGATACTATAGAAACAATTGGAATATATGATTCTGGTTCAAATGTTTCCTTAATAAACTCAAAATTATTAAAATTGAAAAATAAAAAAATTAGTGCACAGAATATGAATCTTCGGACGATTAATGGTGAGAAGAAGACAAAAGGCACAATAAAAATGAAAGTTAAAATTTTTGAAATGGAAGAGGAAACTGATTTGCTTGTGATAGATGAAGAAAGCTTTGATTATGACGTCTTAATTGGATTAGACATGATAAAAAAATTTAAATTAATCCAAGACGAAAATCTGAAAATTGCACAGAAAATATCAAAGCGATCAAAGGAAAAGTATAAAAGCAATGATAGAACCTCTGAAAGAAAGAAAACTATGGAAAAGAAAAATTTAAAGAAAGGAAACAAAAGAGAAGACAGAAATCAAAGCAGAAACCAAAATAGAAATGAAGAAAAATTTTGGGAAAAACACACATTAAATTTTAATGAACACATAAATGGCAAAAACATCAAAATGAAAGTAAACCATTTAGATTATCAGCAGAAAGAAGACATAGAAACATTTATAGAAACATACAAGACAGTTCTTGCAAAAGACAAATACGACATAGATACAGTAAAAGAATATGAAGTTCGTATTGACTTACTGGTTAAGAGACATACTGTCAAGAAGTTGTATTCATCTATGATCGAAAGGATAAAGGCAATTGTGCAAAAAATTGCAATATTGCCTAAAGTAAATATCATAGAGGAATTTTGTATCCCGACAGCGGCAATGTACACCAGAGAGGGGACTATTAACAGAAAATTTAAACAAGAAGTTAAGAAAGAGTTTAAACAAGAGTTTAAACAAGAATTTAAACAAGAATTTAAAAAAGAAAAAAATAAAAAGTCTAGATTATGTATAGACTTTAAAGATTTTAATAAAATTGTTGAGCTACAAGCTCAACCGTTCTCTTTAATAGAAGACTTAATGATAAAAATGATAAATTGCAAATATTTTTCAACAGTGGATATAAACTTAGCCTTCTGGCTGATGCCACTACAGATTAAAGATAAAAAAAGGACAGATTTTGTGACACAGGAGGGGCGCTTACTATGGACATACTTATCATTTGGATTAAATACTTCATTGGAAATATTCCAAATAATACTGAGCAATATTATAAGGAAGCATAAACTTTCCAATTTCTCAGTTAATTATATACATGTTATTCTGATATTCTCAAAATTCTTCTCAGAGCATATAAACCATTTAACCAAATTACTGGAAGTAATAGTAAAAGAGGGTATTAGATTCAAATTCACAAAATGTACATTTGCAGAAAACTCATTGAAATACTTGGTACAGATCATGCAGTACAATACTGTAATACCAGTGAAAGATAATTTGATATCAATTGGAAATTTTCCCGCCCCAAAAGCACAAAAAAATAGAAGACAGTTTTTAGAGAAAATAAACTATTACCACGAGTACATACGAAAAAGTACAACGATACTAGACCAACTACATAATTTATTAAAGAATGCATCGTTACAAGATGTGAGAGTGGTCTTGAAACAGGTACAACCAGACGGAAAGAAAAAACCAGTGGAATATTTTGCTAAGAAATTAAATGAAACCCAAAAAAGAAAGAAAGCAATTTATTTGCAATTTTGGGTAATAAAAGAAGCAATTAGATACTGGCAATACTGGCTCATGAATAAATCATTCACAGTATTCTCAGATCATAAACCACTGGAAAATATAAATATAAAATCTAGAAAAGATGAAGATTTGGGGGATCTCATATATTATCTTTCACGATATAACTTTGAGAGAAAATATCCCCCAAAAAAAAATAATCTAGAAAAGAACCGTCTGGATAGAAACCTGATACTAGAATCATACAACAGTACAGATGAACGATTGAAAATCGTTAATTTCATAAAATTGAAAGATATTTCAACAAATCAAGACACAAAACGAAGATATATAATACAAAAGAGACAAATTAATTGGGGGATCTCACATATTATCTTTCACGATATAACTTTAAGATAAAATATCCCCCAAGAAAAAATAATCTAGAAAAGAATCGTTTGGATAGAAACCCGGTACTGGAATCATACAACAGTACAGATGAATTATTGAATTATTGATTATTATTGATTGAAAATCGTTAATTTCATAAAATTGAAAGATATTTCAACAAATCAATACACAAAACGAAGATATACGATACAATAGAGACAAATTAATACTAAAACAAGAGATTTTCTACAAGAAAGAAAAAGAAAACAAAATTTGGACAACCGTAACACAAGAATGTATAATAGAATATAACAAAATTGAAAGCACGGTTACTGTATTTACAGATGTTACAATATTGTTAAGCGGTCTAATACAAAAATAATCAATCGAATTAATACAAAGATAATCAAGCCAATTAATACAAAAATAATCAATCGAATTAATACAAAGATAATCAAGCCAATTAGTACTAAAAAAAAATCAATCGAATTAATACAAAAGACAATTGGATACGAGATAATACAAAAATAATAAAACGAATTAATACAAAAATAATCAACCGAATTAATACAAAAGACAATTGGATACGAGAGATAATACAAAAAGAAAAAAAAATATCATATATAATAAAAATCAAAAATAGTTGGAATTCAAAGTAGGAGACATGATATTCGTAGAAAATGGGAACAACCTAGAGAGGAAAAAAATTGGTCGAATTGAAAATCTGGCCATATGAAATTATAAAAAAAGGTATATATAAAACTCCGCAGAAGATGAACGCCTCGAGTGATTCAAAGATCGACTTCCGAAGACTGATTTCAACCTCCAAGTTAGAAGAAGAAGAAGAAGAAGAAGAAGAAGAAGAAGAAGAAGAAGAAGAAGAAGAAGATGGAGATGAAGAGGAGGAAGAGGAAGAAGAAGAAGAGGAAGAGATCGAGTTTCTCATCCATTAGCGAGAGAATTTGCTTATCATCGAAATGCGCAATACCATGCGCATACCAATCGATCTTGCGGATTAACTAGGAAAGGAAAATAAGTAAGGTAAGAAATATATTAACTAGCTTAATGTAAAATTAATCTTCAGCGTATTATCTTATTCGAGAAAGAGAGAACTAAAGTGAAAAAAAAGAGAGAGAGAATGAGAATAGAAAAAAATGAACGAGAGAAAAGAGGAACGTATAAAAAGTGGAGCCACGAGAGAGTGGTCGACATATTGGAGAAGCCATAGTTCGAGATAAATCTTTGAGGACGGCGCCATTTTCTGGTCCGTAGGTGATATAAAGCTCTCAGAATAGGTCTTTTCTCTTTGTTCCTTTATCTCTTTTCTCTTCCCTTCTCTTCTCTAAAATAAATCGTTGGACGATCCGCACGGTTGGTTCAACGTTTAAAAAATCCTAGGATCGTCGTGTCAAGAAAGGGTTAATGGAAAAAGCGTATCTGTAACGCGTCTAACAGTGGTATCGATCGTTACTACCGA
Source organism: Dolichovespula media (assembly GCA_911387685.1). NCBI lineage: Eukaryota > Metazoa > Arthropoda > Insecta > Hymenoptera > Vespidae > Dolichovespula > Dolichovespula media. The sequence goes on along the minus strand of OU426874.1, from coordinate 1,740,282 downwards.
AGACCAACCCTTTCCCCCACCACCGTTACTCGCCAACCCCAACTAATTCCCTTCCACTTCTAAAACAACACGGTTCAGCAAGTATCCTTTTTATTTTCCCTCCATGTTCCGGATCATCTAACCGAGAATATAAAACGTTCCTTCTCGCATACTTCTTTCCTTCTATCTTTATATATCCTTTACGATCTTAGTTGGATATTTCAACGGTCCATAAGGGCGTGGCATCGGAGAGGAGGGAGAGGGATAGAAAGATTAAAGAAGATTCAATCGAGCGGAATAAGGAAATCATATTAATCGTCGATGAATCGTTATCGAAATTTAATCGTTGATATAATTAAAACGATCGCACGTAATAGAAATGGTAACGATGGTTGAATCATGATTCGTGAAATGAGCATCATCGGTTCATTAATGCTTTATCGAGTTTGAACGTCTCATTCGCCGATAGTAGATTTATATACCACCGACGATACTAACCGTCGATATTATGATCGTTCTCGAAAATCCTTACGATGATATAACTTATCTATTAAAGTTCAAATTATTACATATGAACATATTTACTCGATAATTTCGAAATATCCGAGAACGTTCATACTTAACGTTATAGTTGTTAATCCGTTCTATTTATACCGTTAATAGTTTAAAATATCGATTGTCTTCGTTAAAAGCGTTTGTTCCTCAAGAGCGTTGATTGTAAAGAGGTGGTCAGTTTTCCGTTTCGCTTTTCCCTTCTTTCCAATCGACATTTTCCTTAATTCGACGAAAATCAGTCAGCCACTCCAAGAGACCATTGCCGTATGTACCTCCTTCATCCTTCGCAATCCTCACTCTTTCTCATTCCTTCGTCCCTCAACGTTCCTTCTACAAGAAGCTTCTCTTTGACTTTCTTTCTTCCTTTTTCTTTTCTTTCTTCTTCCTCTTCTTCCTCTTCTTCTTCCTCTTCCTCTACTTCTTATCCTCATACTCATTTTCAAAGAATATCCTTTTCTTAGCTTGTTTTTCCGTTTTCATCCGTGTGTTTTTTTGTTTCCTTTTCTATTATTCTTCTTTCTTTCTCACACTCTTCCTCCTTCAATTCCTGTTGACCGTCTTGAAGATATTCAACTTCGTCGTTTCTTCTTCGTGAGTAGAAAAAAGAGAAAAATGGAAGAAAAAACGTAAGCAGCAAATAAGAACTGCGCTAACCGCTTCTTTTGTTTAGTTCTTTGGGTTTTAATCTATGGATTTTGCTTTTGGATTTTTCTCTTTTCCTCTTCACCCTTTTGACTTCTGGTCGTCCTCAAAAGGGTAAACAGGCGAGTATTCGTTAAACAAAGAGAAAACCATTAACGATATAGTATGGTAAACCGCGTAATGATTGAGTTGGAGATTAATTTGAAAGCAAAAATTACGAAATATAAGGGAGAAGCGCAATAAATCAAAACGACTCTACTCACGAGGGGCACTCGTGAAACGAAATTGCGCTGCTTCCTTCTTTCTTCCTTTTTACTCTTTTTTTTTTTTTTTTTTTTCATTTTCCTTTTTTTTCTCCTTTTCTTCTTCTTCCTTTCGTTATTGTTCTCCTTTCGCTTTTGTTCATTTCTCTTAGTCGTAGTTTTTCTTCTTTCTTCCTTTTTGTTTTCCTTTTTTCTCTTTTCCCTTTTATGCCTTATTCTCTTATCTTTCATTTGCATAAATACCATATCTTCCTCTAAAACGCGCGCACGCACACGTACACCACAAACAACGATTGTCTCTGAGATTACAAGAAACGTAGACAAATACATCGGGATGAAAAATAGAAAAAGAAAAAAATAAAAATAAAAATAAAAAATCCAAGAAGATCAAAGGATAAAGATAGACGAACACTTGGGCCTATATAAGTACCGTTTATCTTTAAAATAATCCCGATATGTACAAGTATTTATATATATATATATCTATATATATAGATATATATTTATATATGTATCAGTTAGTTGTCTTAGTTTCTTCTCGAAAGAAATTGGAGATATGTCGTTGTTTCTGGTAAAACAAAGGAAACGAAGAAGAACACGAAGATAAGGAGGAAGAAGATGTGGAAGAAGAAGAAAAGACGTCAAGGATACCAATGGCACCTGCTAAAAGTTGTTAAATGGCAGGAGACGTCTTATCTTTTACACTTAGTTTCCGTTGAAAGAGCAGAAAAATATCGTGAAACTTTGCTCTTTATGTCTCTTCCTCCCTCCCTTCCTCCTCCTCTCTTTTTCTCGTCCCGGAAAACCACTGCAATTATTCTTTCGCGTTTTCGTGGCCTTATAGCCTACGTCCCTTTTCTACTTCTTACGATCGAACCTGTATACCTATTAATTTTTAACCCTCCCTCTCTCTCCCCCCCCCACCTCCCCCCCCGACTCTGCTATCTCTTTCATTCTATTTCATGTTTTTACTTTTAACGAGAGCGCTCATTTAATGATAATTTTTCCGAATCCGTAAGATTAACTTTAACCTAAACATTGTTAAGTTAAGCTTATGGTAGATTAGAAATATATTAAAGCTTGGTTCGAAGACGGAAAATAAACATATACGTTAAAGTAAACATTTAGGTATGGTTTAGTTTACACATGTATAAACGTATAACGTGCATAATCGTGAGAAACAGTTATGCGTGCATGTATGTAATGTTATGTGTATGTGCGTATATATGTATGTATGCATTCCTTCACGAAAATGATTATTAAAATTTTCTACACGATTTGTAGAGAAAATTATTATTATCATTAAACTTTTTCCCTTCTAATTAAGGTCGCAAATTGAGAAAAACGCGACGAGATGAAATATAGCGAAGATGAAATGATCTTCTAGAAGGCCGTTAAGAATGCATACTTCGTTTTTTTTTTTTCTTTTTTTTTTTTTTTTTTTTTTTTTTTTTTTTTTTTTTATGTATCGACTAACGATTTATTAGAATCGAATAGGTTGGAAATGTGACTTTCATATTTCTTCTTATCCTTCTTTCTGCATTTTGTTTTTCTACTTCTTTCTTTTGTGTTCTTCTTTTTTCTTTCTTTCTTTTTTCTATTCATTATATCCAATCAAATGATAAATAATAGGGACAATGGTTTGAGCTACCATCTGTATAATTTATTATGTGGATTACAATAAACATTGAATACTTTCTTGAGACATTGATAGGAAAGAGAAAGAGAGAAAAAGCGAGAGAGAGAGAGAGAGAGAGAGAGAGAGGGAGAGATTAAAAAACGAATTTAAATGAATTTACATTTTAATATTTCTTTTGAATTTCTTACTCCTCTCCTATTCGCTTTAACGTTACTTAGCACGCAAGTGCACAAAAAAGAAGGGAAGTAAAAGAAAGTTGAAATAAAGTCAAATAAACAACGTCCGTGCGCTTTATTTCTCTTTCTTTCTTCTCTTTTTTTTTTTGATATTTCCTTTCTTTCCATTTCTGTTTTTTTTTTTTTTTTTTTTTTTTTTTATCTTTTCTTTCGTTTATTTATCCCATCGGCATTTTTTATTATACCTCTCCATTGTTTGTTTTTTTCGTACGTAACATAACTTTTTTTTTTTTTTAACGGATCATCCAATTTTATCCTTCATCTCATTTAGTTCCACCCGAATGAGAGTTCCTTCCTCAAATAATTTCAAAAGCCCTCTCTCTCTCTCTCTCATTTTCTCTCATCATCTCTTTCTTTTTTCTCTTTCTCTTTGTCCATCTCTGTCTCTTTCTAAATCATTTAAAAACACTTTTATATATACGTTAATCGACACATAAACGTATCCGTTTGCGTTGTTCTCACTTTGACGCGTTCGTTCATTTAGCTTTGTTTTAACTCGTTCGAATGATACACGTTAATTTTATAAAACCATCGGTTCGAACGTTAATTCGGAATCGTGGTATGGAAAAAAAAAAAACAAAAATAAAAAAAAAAGAAAAAACGAGAAAAAGGTTAACGTAACGACCGAATTGAAAAATGATTGTCCAGCCTTTTGTTCCTTTTTCTTTTTCTATTTCGCGCACGGTAAATCGTGGAATTTTGATACAGCGTGCGCCGTTAATTAAGTTTGCTAAATTACAAAATACGTAAATTCATAATAATTATCTTGTGTAGCGTTTCGCCAAAGAGAGAAGTGTGGTTCAACGCAAACGAATCGTTTTGATATAACACATATCTACACATATATATATATACGCTTACATAGACACACATACATGCATACAAATAGACGTTCATGCGTGTAAGTAAATACCTAAAACCGTACACGCATATACGTAAGAAAACATATATGTATAGGCATAACATTTTAATTGGATATTTCACCGTAAATCCCCTGATAAATATCGATGTATTTTCGATTTATCGTGTCAATGGTGCGCAATAGATCTTGCGTATATACGAATTTTCATAGGTATTTAGAAACGGGGCGAATTTTACTTAAAACCTTTCTCGTAGGTGTTAAGTATTATCATTGTTACGGCCGATGAAATATCCAATATCACGAAGCAATCTTTTTATTGTTTCTCTCTCTTGTTTTTTTTCCATTTTTCTTTTTTATTCATTTCCACTAGAACATTCGATGAATTTAGGATAATGAGAGCTCTCGATAATTAATAGCACTTGTAAATAATTATATATTATTTGAACCCATGCTAATTTAAATTAGTACATTTATGAATAATTTCGAAACAACTAAGAGTTTTTGATCGATCGTAAGAGTAGAGAAATAAGATTGTGGAACACAACAAGAGAATACAATTGAATGAGTAAATAAAATAAGACGAGGAAGAAGAGAAACCTTAAAGAAGATCGTCTTATTACCCTTAAAGGACGAAAAAATTTCAACGGTCACGGTTTCCTAATATTTTATTATTAGGATTCACTATTGATACTCTCTTCGATCGATCGAAAAGACCGATAAGATCGAGAAAATTGTGAACGGCTTCAACCGAAATGCTCATTTCTTTCCAAATAAAAACGCGAGGCAACCGTTCAATTTTTTTAATCCTTCCTACATTTCATTTATAGAGAAACAATTCATTTTTGCTCGTTTCGTCGTGCGAGAAGTATTTCAAATGGATGATAACGCATCTCGATTCGTAACTACTTTTATAAAAAAGAAAACAAATATCCACACAAAACGACATAAAAAGAAAAAATTAAAACAGTGAGAAGTTGTCAGTTTTTATGTTGTACATATATATTTAACTAATCTACTATTGGAATATACATAATAACATTTACATTCATGATTACATATATATTACATCGAAAATATATATATAACTATCAACGACGCAAATAAACAATTTAGGGATACAGTGTATCCCGCTACTCCTGTTTGCATTGCCTGAGGACGGTCGCCTGTAATAAAGAAATGATATCCGTTGTTATACCGTTTATCATGACGCATACCGTTGATGAGAAACATGATCAACGATGTAACGGCCCATACCTAGCTAGAAAGTTATTTAATCAATTTTTTAAATTCTAAGTGTATATTTATATTCATATATGTCGCTTATAATTGCTTCAACTTATAATCCTATGTGTGCTTTCAATGTCTATATAATCGTCGATGAATAAAAAAGAAACAAACAAACAAAATTAAAAATTACACAAATGCCTAATCAATTAATACCTCGAAACAATTAATAAGAAAAGAAAAAAAGAATATATATCCATCCAATTATCGCGCGATTTCGATGGATATTTGTTGGCTCGTCCTGTCGTACGAAAGAATGAATAAGTACAATGAGACGTAATATACGCCTTTCACGTTTAATGCGGAGAACGTGTTTATAACTACGCGGTAAAGATAACTTTCTCTATAAGTAAAGAAGATTATTATTATTGACTCTATCTATTAATATATATACTTCGGCTAATAGGATTCTTTTTCATGGGCGACGATTAAATCGAATATCTCATTTCCATTTGAAAGTTAAGAAAAACTTTCAAATAATCGAGGGACCATCCTCATTCGTTCACTTATTTTTTTCTTCCTTTTTCCCCATGTACTTTTCACTCGATGAACACTTTATCACATCTCGTTTCTTCTTATACACCAAAGTTTTAAAAAATGGAGGTGTTGCGATCAATATGACCCATTGCACCTCCTTCCCCTCACAAACCCGATAGATCCGGCATATTTCTAGTACCCTTCCTATACCTAACATATATTCGAATCATGATGCAACCTCGTTCCTGTCTTTGTTATTTTATTAAAGGAATGGAAAAGCAATTTCCTCAGGTTCGCTTCTGTGTAATGCATAGCGCTATCAATGTGTATGCATTTATTTGTGTGTATATATATATATATATATATATATATATATATATATATCACATTCGTGAACATATCCAACTCGAAAACTCGTACAGTTTTTTGATAAAGCGTAGTAAACCGTATGAAACTATACTCCAAAACTATAAATCCGTTTCGTATCGTTCCAATCTTTTTATCATCCTTTTCATTTTCTTTCATACGTTATCTCGTAGAAAGGAGAAAACGTAAGGACACTTGCTGACATTAAACTCGGAGGCGTAATTGAACGTTGATAAATTGAAAGCATACCGAATATTATATCGATAGACATAATATATACAAATATAATATAGAAACTTAAATATATTATATTGACAAGAGAATAAAATAGTAATGATCATTTGTTTTATTCTCTCTCTCTCTCTTTCTCTCTTTCTCTCTCTCTCTCTCTCTCTCTCTATCTTCCTCTATCTCTCTTTATCTCTCTCTAATTTCTTTTTTTTTATTTTTGCAGATATCAAAGATCTACGAAATCAAGAAACCTACTGCTTGGATTCCTAAAGGAGAATTTTCATCTTGTACATCGGACTTCCTATTATCGTTCATTATTGGAAAGCATCTCGGATATACATAAGAAGATCATCCTATACGTTCGAGTAGTTTCCCGTCTATGAAGATTCACAAATACGACTAGGCGTGGCCTAAGAATCTTGTTCAAAAAGGAACAAGAACAGAAAAACGACATTGGTCGGAGAAGAAGTCGAGCGTACTTACTATGGCGTCTCGCGTAAAAAAAGTATTTCTTAATCGATAATAGGAGATTAGTTCTAGCGAGATATCTTTTTTTTTTTTTTAGTAGAACGAACGACTGAGATCATCGATTAACGCGACACAAAGAAAAAGTAAACGATATATATTAGAATTGATCGTAATGATTTATAAACGTATCGCACGTACGCGTATTCAAAAAAACAGATGAAAAAAAAAAAAGAAGTTTGGACGATCGGTCTAACGCGATAAAATTTCAGTCAAGTAGACTCCTCCATCCGTCTTTCGCGACTCTTTCCGGTATTTCAAAGTATAAAAGCTTGCCAAATCGATTTGGCATGCTATTCTGTCGCTAGTTTTCACTTCTTATCTGAATCCTTTTCAAAAGAGAATATAAAAGCGGTGAAAACGGGACGGATGAGAGGAGGCAAGAGTAACACTCTCCGTTGAATATCTATTTGTCTTGGTCGTTCGAGATAGATACAGAGAGAGTGAGTTAGGAAAAAAAGAAAGAGAAAATATTCTTCAAATTAATCACGCACTTCGTGCGTAAAAAATATCCCTGGATTAATGGCAGTATTGGTCAGGTTGCGAGATGTATCAATTCCCCTATCCCCATACCGACTTTTTACTCTTCTTTGACGATTCTTCCATATTCTTTATATTATTTCCAATGAAGTTTTTGTTAGGAGAATTGAATGGGTAGGACACATGGAATGAATTGGGTGTGAATAACAACAACACACAATGTCACGATCACTTACCTCGTAGGACGTTTATTTTGACCGATGCCTCCTTGCTATTGCTCGGTCTACAGGTGTAAGTGCCCGTGTCGGAGACATTAACCTTCCTGATTATGAGCCAGGAATAGGATACTGTCTCTCCTATTTCGGTTATGATGGAAACGTCGCCGCGGTTAGTCTCAAAGCTGACGACGCTCCCATTATAATACCAGAAAAAAAAGGATGGGGCCTCGGGCGTGTCATATATAGCGCAGGTCAAGTTGACTATACTTCCCTCGCTTACATATATTTCTGGCCCGCCGAGGATCTGAGCTTCTGGTACTGTAGGATAGAGAGAAAAGACAAATTAACAACTGGATTTTCTTTCTCTCTATATTCCGCTCTCCAAATTTATCTCTTCGTCAGGGGTTTTTTTTTTTTTTTCCCCTCTCTCCCTCTCTCTATTTATCATTTTTCCTCTCTATTCCGCTTTTTGTATATAGCTTTTGATGTCTATTATATGTTATCGTCGTTTCCCCGTATATATATATATATATACAGAGATGGAAAAGAGACATGATAGAAAGAGAAAGAGAAGGGATTTCTAAAATGAATCGTAATCCCGCAGAAAAGTAGCAGGCTGAAACTGTAATTGAGAGATTGCAGCAAATATCAAGCGTGCTACTTTTTGCCTTTTCAACTTTCTACAATGAGGTTATATCTTTTTATTTATTTCTCTCTTAAATACTAGGAGACATTTATTGTTACTAACCAATAACGTTTAACTGAAAGGTCACTGATTTAACGGGGGCCGTTGATATCTGACAGTCGTACTTTCCCTCGTCACTAACTTGGGTCCACTTGATGCAAAGTACCCACTGTGTCAAATTTTCTTCGTCTTCTGGTGATTCAGGGTGGAGCATGGTGAATCGTTGGTCATTGATGAAGACGTAGGTTCCGGCAGAAACAATTTGGAGATCATGGTGTCTAATCCAGGAAACCTAAACAGAAAGATAAAGAAAGATCATGAATCAAATGTAATCATCGTCAAACATCGATTTTGTAAAACGAATGATAATCATCAAGGAAATAAATAATATTCAATACAAATACGTATTTTTCTATTTAAAGACCATTTTAACCGACTGGCAAACGCAACGTACTTTTGCTTCTACCTCTCCTCCCTTTTCACTACTTACTATGAGAAAGTAATACGATAGTAGACAACTTTACTACCGAGGGAAACGGTATCCACATTGGTACGTCGTTCGAGTTTAGTGAGATTTTCAAATGGTAGGGTGGACCGAAAACGAGACGGAGATAGAGATAGATAGATAGATAGATAGATATAGATATATATATATCTAACCCATTTCCGGTCTATAGGAAAAGTCGAAAGCCCTCTCTCGATCTAGAGAAAAAAAATAAAAATAAAAAAGAAAAACTGAAAGTTCCTCGTATACCTCGAAACTTTTGCACAAATTGCGAACTTGTCGATTCTCCGCCATGTTTCCCTTCGAATACTTGTACATATATATATATATATATATATATATATATATATATATATATATACATGTATATATAATGTCTACTATGTACATACAGATAGTAAGTGTCTCTTTAAATTTACAATGTAAGGCCATCGTGTAAATAAATGACTTTATTACGCGTTCTTCCTTCTGCTCTCGTATCAAACAAAAAAAAAAAAAAACAGAAAAGAAAAGAAAAACACAAAAAGAAAAATAAATATACAAACGAACAATTTATTTACTACGTCTGTCTGTATTCATATTTACTCGTGAAGTTAAAAAAAAAAAAAAAAAGAAAGAAAAAAACTTGTTCGCCTTTTTATCAGTAGCCGGCTCTCGCTTTAATATACGATATGTCTATGTATCTCTATCGTATGCGTACATATATATATATATATATATATGTATGTACGGACATGCACCCGTATAAATTTATAATGTAAGACAGTGTCGCGAAGTAAAAAAAAAATTATCTCATCTGGGACTTATCATTCGAGGTTGTACGTGTACATGTAATACATACATACTTAGGACGTGAAAAATTATCGTAGAGTAAAAAAGACAAAAAGGACAAGAAAGAAAAAGGGAAAAAAAAACTTGTCCGTTCTTTCCGTTAAAGGAACGAATAAAGAAAGATTTTACGATGATTATTGAGATGGACGATCCTAACCGCCTACTTTCAATTTCTTCCCTTCCCCGACAATCCCCCCTCCCAACCCCCCACGTTTTGATACTTTCCTACGATCTACCCTTGAAATAGTATTGTTCCTTTTCCCTCGTTCGAACATTGAACGACGACCCAGTGAAACGAGTCGTGTCGTCAGCCAGGCCGATCTCGATCTCGATCTTGATCTCGATCTGGATCTCGATTCACGAGCATCTTGGAAAATTACTTCGCGGTTGGACGCGTTCGAGAAAATCTTAAGCCACGATCCGTGAACGATGTAATCGACGTACGTCGGACCGTACGTTTTTTTTTTATATTACTTGGGTATGTATATATACATCTATATATATATATAAAAAAAAAAATTTAGGCCTCTCTACTGACAGATCGGATTAACGGAATATTTGTCTATTGGTGTACGCCTTAATGAAATTGAAAATTTCTCTTTGTGTTTTCCTTTTATATAACCTTAATCGATTTGATAGCTCGCTTGATACGTGCGTGTGCGCGTGCGCGTATGTATATGTATACATATGTACATATATATAAGGGATGATATCGTAGGGAGAGAAAAGATTTCAAAGGAAAGTATACAAGTGTCCCTTAGACCCCCGGTAATCCATTTTTTTGTCCCGCCTAAGGAACAAACTTATATAATATAAAACTTATACGGCGGCATAATTGAATATCATATTAATTAATAAAATATGAACTTCGGATATCAAACAAATATATTATTACCCGTGGTAAAAACAATGGGATTGTATCTTATGATAATTCGTAATTCACGCACGCATCAATGCGTATCATACAACCGTATATGTTATTAAGTATAACTTATAACAATCGAATATGTGATAGCAATTATTATACAAATTATTACGACAAAATTCAACTTAAAAGAACGTAATACTTTTCGTCATCAAACGAACAAAAAATGTTTCATAAATATATATATATATATATATATATATGCATATATTATTCTAATAATAATTCATACATTAATAAAAAAAAACTTCAAACTTTCGAATATTAATGAACAATTAAGGACATTGAGATTAGATTTGAAAGATACAAATAATTTAGTAATTAATTCATGATTATATGTCATTAAAAAAGTGAGTTATGTAATATTCCTCGATCATTATATACATACATACTTAGATACATACACTCACGCGCAAATATGCATATGTATATATATATATATATATATATATATTCCTTTCTACTATCTTTTTTTTTATATTGTCCTCCTTTTTGTTATTAACGCAGAAAAGAGAAGAAAAGGGAAGAAAGGAAAGAAAACAAATAAAAAATAAAAAAATAAAGAAGAAGTTTATATAAGAGGATTCGTTGAAAGATAAAAATCTCCGAGAGCCTACGTCTTCTCAGCGAGAACGAAGAGCTTCTTCCCTACTCGTGTTTGCACTCGGTGCAGCGCACAGCCGAGTACACTTGGCACCACTTAGCGTATTTACACGCGAGATAAGTTTATGTCTCGTAACGATCTCGAGAGCCGGCAACCGGGAACGGTTTGGTTTCTGTTCCAGAAATGGTTTAGCGGTATCCAAGTTGGCTTTCCTAAGACCGAAGACCGAGGCCGAATTTCGGCGACGAGACCGCTAGAAATTGCGAACTGTGCAGAATGCTCGGGAATACGTTGGCAATGATGAATGCAGAACGTTATGGTTGAAATTCGTTGCGGACATAACCGTGAAGAGGACGAGGACGAGAGGGGTGAGGTGGAAAGGACGGGCGGGATGATGTGGGAGAGAGTAAACTTCCTTCATAATGCCGTCAGGATGTCGCAAAATTGTTCAAGAGAGGAACGAATGGACGGATCTCGATTGCGTTCGAATGAATTTTATGAAACATTTTATGAAACATTTTCTTCGACCTCGTGAAAATAACAATGATAATAATAATAATAATAATAATAATAATAATAATAATAATAATAATAATAATAATAATAATAATAATAATAATAATAATAATAATAATAATAATAACAATGATTATGACGACGATAATGACAATGATAAATATCCGATAAATTTCTTATCCCGATATCGCGACGAATTTCATTGAGAATCTCGATAATACTATTATAACGAATCGTAGAAATATTTGATACTTATTTTCTTTTTTTTTTTTTCTTTCATTTTCTTTTCTCTTGTGTAAATAGTGATAACCATTATTAGAAGGATATTCGACAGGAGTCATTATATTTGACTTAAACATTTTTATCTTTCCGATGGATTGACTCGTTTTGTTATAATTATACCAATAGAGTAGAGAATTATTTTCCTCGTATTTGTTGATAATAGGAAAGAGGAAAAGAGAAAGAAGAAGAAAGAAGGAAGAAGAAAGAAACGAAAAGGAAAAATGTAAAAACAAATTATTCGATTTCGAAAGGTGTTTGAATATTTCTACGGTCATACTACTTGCAATACCCCTGAAGCGAATGTACTATATATTTCGAGTATTTTCCCAAGCAGTATTTTACGACGAACATTCAGGTCTATAACTTCAATCGGAATTTGGTTCTTGGAAAAGAAGTGTACGTTCGTTGGCCGCGAAACATTTTTGTAATTTGTAATATCTATGCTATGTGTATATACATATATATATGTATGTATGTATGTGTATATATATATGTAAGTACGTATGGTTCGGGTAGGCTCTCAACGTCGAGGGCGATGCTGTAAATGATTAAAGGAGAAGGGCTGTGATATGTAAGGTCGCTACGGAAATATATCGACCTAGTTTCACGAACCGATAATAATTCCGGTTTCCTGCATTTCCCTATAACGCTATGTACATATCGTAAAAGGTTCTTATCGTGTCGTGCCAAATCTCTGCGCGTCCAACGTTCGAATTCTCTTCATTAAGGGCATAGCGAATAACCCGTGTCGATCGTATGGTAATTAATATATATATATATATATATATATATATATATATATATATATATAAACACACATGATACGTACGTACGTACGCGTATATATGTATTCACGTATGTATGTATGTACATAATATAGTAAGTACGTGTAAACGTTCAAACCTTATCGATATCGCGTTCGCGTTTGAAGTCTGATTGCTCGTTAATGCCGGCCTCAAGTATCCGGCTTTAAGGCACGTATAACGTGACCTCACTAGTTTCGCTTTACAACGACGGACGATCGTTATCGCGACAAAAACCTCTTCGTCGTCGTTTTCGGTGATAAAACTCTTTCTCGTGTGAATTTAATCGTTGAATTCCTTTTTCTTTTATTTTTTTCCTTTTCTTTCTTTCTTTCTTTCTTTCTTTCTTTCTTTCTTTCTTTCTTTTTCATTTTAATCGATAACTCGCCATCAATTATTTATCCCCGTCTTTCGGCGTAACCGTGTACAAAATAATAGTTTTCAACATTACACGTATATCGATCTTAATTCTCTTAACGATGGGTAACGATCTCTATTTCCTTTCTTTTTTTTTGCTCTTTATTTTAAAACTCGTCGATCAACAGGCACGACAGAGACAATTGCAATTACGAAAACGTATACGTCCTTGTAAATTAACAAAGGCATTTTAGAGAGGATCGATTGCACGCACACGTACGCATAGATTTCATACAGTTAGGAAACGAAACGCGATTAGAAATTTTCACGTGAGTTTAAAGCATATACTATGCATCCATCGGAACGAGAAAGAGTTAAGGAAATATCGTTTCTAACTCTTCGGTAAATAACAATCGTTCGAACTTTTAACGATACGCGACGTCTTCGTTCTCGTCGCATTTTTTTTTTTTTCGTTTCTTCGCGTTGTTTTTACTTTTTGTTGCTTTTTCTTGTTGCAAATTTCTAAGTCTACGGGCCATCGTATCCCGTCCCCTTCCCCTACCCCTAATTGTCCTCGTGTGAGTACGTTTCAGGCGTTTCAGGGGGAGATACAAAGGGGTGATTACGAATTCACGATGTTATACGCATCCCGTCAAGATGAGAGGAGCAGCTAATATTGCATCCTTGGAAATTGCTCGATGCACGTCAAATGCAGACGTAGAGATACGTACGTATATGTAAAACGATTCTCAGATAGTGTCATATATATATATATATATATATATATATATATATATATATATATATATATCCCTTTGTACGCCTTTGGAATTTGGGTGATAAATAAATGAAATTTCCGGATCTAAAAGCATTCGAAGGCAATGGAATCGTCCGGATAAGCGAGATTCCAGTTGCCATAATACGAATTTCCATTTCTCGGCCGTCTAAACGTCAACAAATTTATAAAAAAATCGACGCGGTACGTCTGACGTTTTCGCGATATTAGAAATTAGAATGCGTTTGTTGTGTGTCCCCCTCCTCCCTCTCTCTCTCTCTCTCTCTCTCTCTCTATTTATTTTCTGTATTTTTTAAATAAATTGATCCTAAAATTGACCAACGTGTCATCGAAATTTTTCGAAGCGTTTGAAACGTTACGAGGAGGGGGAGGGATGATCCGAAAAGAATAACATTTTGAAGAAAATTCTATGCGCTCGCGAAACATCTTATTATTCATTTACATAAACGTACGATATATATATATATATATGTATATAGTGAGATACTAGAGATATATAACAACCGTGTCGTTAGATTTTACAAATTCCACATTCAGCGTGTTAGAAACTAAGCAATCCTCGTTAAACTTTAACTTTAACAATCCGTGTTTATAAACGTGTTGTCGGCATACATATGTAGTTGTTTGCTGCGTGCGTGGAAGCATAGCGAAACGAAACTTCTCCTAATCGCATATAACTTGTTATACCTTATACAAAGATAAAGATGGAGAGAGAAAGAGAGCGAGAGAGAACGTTCGCGAGCTACACAGTTGAAAATCTTCCACTAGTTAGCATTTAATCGTGATAAAGGAATACGTTGATAAACGACGTTGTTTATGATATCTCTAATAATCGGTAGATTAGAAATTATTTAACATAAGTATCTCTAAATATTTGAAATGATATGATTCTAACGTGGATATTTATTCTGACAACGCGCGACAAGTCAACTCATTAATTTTCTTCGTCCTCGTCCTCTTCCTTTTCTCTTTTCTCTTTCTCTTTTATTCTTTCGTTTCTTTTCTATTTTTTCTTTTCTTTCTTTCTTTCTTTTTTTTTTTATTTTCTTTTTTTCAACGAGTATCAACGTAATTGGAATTAAGTGGATTTTCGACTATCTATCGATGATCGTAGAAGCTTTTGCGGTTTTATAGACCGGTAGTAGCGATCGATTAAATCGGTTTCGTGATCGTCGTTCAATTACTACAGTCGAAATAATTAAATTGCTTC
This sequence comes from Dolichovespula media, assembly GCA_911387685.1. Lineage (NCBI taxonomy): Eukaryota > Metazoa > Arthropoda > Insecta > Hymenoptera > Vespidae > Dolichovespula > Dolichovespula media. The sequence continues at coordinate 1,725,011 of OU426874.1, read as the reverse complement.
CTAGAGAGGTTAAATTGTAACAGGAAAGTACTTAATCGTATTGTACGACGCACTTAATTTCAAAACGTAATTTAACGAATAATCAGAGAAAGAAGAAAAACTAGAGAATAATCGGCTTACGAGCGAGCCATATTTTATGAGATTACAAAAAGAAGAAAAAAGAGAGAGAGAGAGAGAGAGAGAGAGAAAGAGAGAGCGTAAAAAAAACATAAGGAAAGAAGAAAGAGAATGAATGAATAATTAATAATTATTACAAATTTATGGCAAATTTAATATAATTTTATAAAAGAATTTCGTTTCGACATGCCGACCCGCTTAATATATTTTATCGTTCTAGAGTAATACATACGAGGATAATTTTCGAATTCGTATCATCCACCTTTACGTTTCATTCGTTAGAAACGTTTATTATCGTTATCTATGTGCGAGCAAGCGAGGGAGCGAGCGAGCGAGCGTGTGTGTGTGTGTGTGTGTGTGTGTTGAGACGTTATTATTCGCGTAGATAATATTATTGGAATCATCAAAGAGAAAGTAAGAGAAAGCGATAGATAGAGAGATAGATAGAGAGCATAAGAAGGAAAAAGGAGAGGGAGAGAGAGAGAGAGAGAGAGAATCGTAAGTTCAATATTCGAAATCTCTATGCATAACCTTTGATTGGGCAATTTCAAGAACGATAGGACTATGATAAAATTGAGTTCCCGTTTGCTCTGGAAGCCTCGATTAACGTTCGATCGAACTCGAGAGATTCGATTATTTCTTGAAAATCGTTTCCTCTAACGTCTTTACGAAAATCGAGAGCTACCGTACGATATAAGATAGAAAGCTTTCTCTCTCTCTTTCTCTCTCTCTCTCTCTCTTTCTATCTATCTATCTATCTATCTATCTATCCATCTATTTATCTATCTATATATATATATATATATATATATACGAATTTGTGAAATGCCTGGCAAACATGTTTCAACGTTCAAGAAAAATATTTGCTTGTATTCAATGGATGCCTAGCTTTTGTCCAAAAGGTAAATGCGCGCGCGTTTGACCGTTAGACAATTTTCAAAGAAGGCTTCTTTCCATATCCTTTGATTCAATGATTTTCCTTCCTTCCCTTCCCCCCCCCTCTCTCTCTTTCTCTTCTACTATGCACATCAAAAAGTTATACAGCTACCTTTATATATATATATATATATATTCACTATACGCGTACGTATGCACGTATGCATCTATATACGGATACGTAACGTAAGCATAAAACGGGAGAAACTTTACAAAGGTGATAATATTAGAAAATGTAACGCATTTGAGTTTCCACGTGTTCGTCCCTTTCGCGTCCCAGACACGTAATTTCACATAGGATTCACCGTAAATTCTCTGCCGGGATTAAACAGTGTTATACGTTTCTATTGTTATGCATATACGTTCCTGTTATTGTGTCACACCAGCATGTAATCCCACCCATCCTCCTACTCCTCCTCCTCCTCCACCCCCCACCCGCTGCCTACCAACACCCCGTTTCCCTCCAACCCCCTCTATAATATTTCCTACTACTTGTTAGATTTAAATAGAAATAAATAAAACGGAATGTTCTCGTATATTGTAATGATAATATTATCTAATATTATGAAAAATCCCAATACTGACGAGAATAAATGATATACTTACGGATTTGTCATTGATATTACGGACTTTGCAGACAAGGTAAGCGGGTTGACCCATCATCACCGTTACATTAGTCTCCAAATCACTTTCGAATCTCTCTTCCGGTAGACCTTCGACTTCTTTCTCTGGACGAGGTTTAACAGCCTTGCGTAGTAACATACTAGTCTCCTCCATAGTCTCCTCCGGTCTGAATGCTAGGACTGCAAAACATAATAATAATAATGATAATAATAATAATTTCCTTCATGTATATACATATATATATATATATATATATAAATATGTGCATGCATATAAACATATAATTATACGAAAATGTTTTTTATTATTTCAACGAAAGAAAACAATATCCATTACTCCCGCCACTGTTCCCCGTACCTCTCATCTTTTCCACGTGAAAAAATCGACTATGACGAATGAGAATTTCCATTGGAGAAGGCAAGAAAGAAAGAAAGAAAGAAAGAAAGAAAGAAAGTAGAGGGAAAAGAAAGCGAACGAAAGATATAAAAAACACGATCGAACAATTACGTAAAGTGACGAGGAGCAAGGGGTATTCTTTTTTCCTTTTTTTTCTTTTTTTTTTTCGTTCCCTTTCATCACTCCCACCCACCCAAACGTCTCTCCAACCCCGTTATACACTTTGATGAGACTCTCTAAGGTGATAATTAGTTACTTCGTTTTTCATCTTCCGTACACATCGATTTCCTATCCTTCGATTTCATTTATTCTTTATTCTCCTTTCATCGTTCTCTCGTACTATCAAATCCTCCTCCTCCTCCTCTCTCTCTCTCTCTCTCTCTCTCTCATCCATCATCGCACCTGACACTATTTTCTACGACCCTCTCACAATTACCATTTCGCCTTCTACATCGCCATCATTCGTTACGCAATCTCTCTCTCTCTCTCTTTCTATGGATATATATATATATATATATACATACATACGTGCATGCATATACCTATACAATGCAATGGATAGGCAACGAGAGGGAATATCTTAACTAACGATCGTCGACGAGCATCCATTGTGCATATTTCCTTGTATTGTGTTCCTCGAACAATTGTCTCTCATTACTACACAACGTATACCGTACAATAGTTAAAACTGTCTCGAACAGGAGGGCAGTACGCTCTCTTAACGATTATAAACCGCAAAAGGTAGATGTGGAAGGATAAAAAAGAGAAAAAGAGAGATCGAAAATATATATATATATATATATATATATATATATATATATATATATGTATGTATGTATGTATGTATGTATGTATGTATAGAAAAAAAAAAAGGAGAAAAGGAAGAAAAGAAAGGAAGGACAAAATTTTTGAAGAAGGGACAGAGTAAAAAACAAAATAAGAAATAGGGAGGAAGGTACGGAAGATAGGATAGAGAAAAAAAGAAAAGGGAAAGAAAAACGGGAACGTCCTTGGCCGTACTTGGCCAGCCGGGAAGGAGGATGTACTCGTAAATTCAGAAAAGTGCAATCCGAGATCAGTTTTAACGAGATAAAAAGTGGTCGGGTTAAACGGGGGAGAAAAAAGCTTTTCATCGGTTAAGCCGATTTCGTTGAAATTTACACACGTGCTAATATAATCTTCTTCTTCTTCTTCCTCTTTTTTCTTTCTCTTCTCCTCCACGTCCTGCTACTACTATTATTACTAGTCCATTTAATTTAACTCCTCTCCCGTTCCTACCCTTCCTCCACCCCCGCCGCCGTTGTATGTAAAGTATAGTACGTAAAAATTACGGAAAGATATGAGCAATCGAGTTAGGCCGATCGAGTATCGATAAATATTGTTCTCCCTTCATTATTGTTATTTGCAAATCATATACAATATATAATCAAGCCATAATGGACGAGTGGTTTCCAATATCAATAGATATCGAATATCCCATTTAATTTTATTACCGCGGAATTAATATTGGATCTCATTCGGATTGTATACGTTCGATTCATTATCCTCAATTAACTCCGATAGGACGAGTAGTCTTGTTAACGTTGGACTCGTCGGATTCGTTCTTTAACGGATAAGAAAGATAAAAAAAAAATTGTAATACGAGAAGATAGAAAAAAATTATTATAGCCAATCGTCACAGATCGACCATACACACACACATACGTTTACGGTTGGCATAACGATGAGAGGTAAAGACAAATTCACATTTGAGATTTAATCGAACGGATGCAAATATTTAATTGATCGAATATTAACGTAGAACATGCATTTTGTCGTAGCGTGTTACGCTCGTGTACACCTCTATAAACTCAGGTGTACTTTGTTGTTTGAATACGTGTTCGTGGCATAGCGATTGCGATGGACGATCAATTGAGGTTGAGTATTTTGACATGCTCAAACTCTCTCTCTCTCTCACTCTCTCCCTTTCTCTCTCTCTCTCTCTCTCTCTCTCTCTCTATCTATTTATCTAACTATCTCTCTTTCTCTCTCTCTCATTTCTCTCTCTATTTCTCTCTCTTGACGGTTTCTACGTGCAAAAGCTTGCCGTGAACGTCGTGGCCTTTGAATGGTTATGGCAATGTCCAACGTTTTCCAATCGAGCATACTGCATACATACAGACAGATATATATATATATATATATATATATATATATATATATATATATATCGTTCATTTATATGTAGATATTTTGAAGACGAACAACGATGAAACGAAATTGCCACACGCGATGTCGAGAACACACACACACACACACACACACACTCTCTCTCTCTCTCTCTCTCTATCTATCCATCTATTGTATCTATCTATCTATCTATCTATCCATCTATCTTCGCTATTTTCAAATTTCCTGCCGAAATGATATACATCAATTCGAACTATAATATATTATAAGATATTAAGATAATGATATTAAACAACAATATTATAATATAATATAAAATATATATATATATATAAATATATATATATATATATTAATACTTTGTAACTTATACATTTTATAATATATCATTATGGGCAATTAAATGATTTTAAATAAGAATCTATCGACAAATTTCGCGATCACTTATTTGTCAACCCGATAATTACGCGTACCCCTACGATACCTATATCTATCAACTAATTTCTAAGAAGTGATAAACTTGGACAGTTTATAAGCTTTCGAAAGGGGTGAGAGAGAGAGAGAGAGTGTGACGGTAAGTAATAAAAGATTCAATATGGACGGGAAGCTTCGTAATATCTCGGGATAGGGAATTTAGTCAAAGTTCGCTTTGAAAGTCGAGAGAAAATAGTTAGGGGATACTGGATGAGAAAGTAAAACGGACACGTACAACGATGAAAGAAAGAAAGAAAGAAAGAAAGATAGATAGATAGATAGATAGATAGATAGATAGATAGATAGATAGAACAAAAAGAAAAGGAAGAAGTAAGAAAGAGAAGATATAACGAGAGCTAGAGGGAGGGAGGGAGGGTGGGTGGGAGGGAGGGAGAGAGGGAAGAAAGAAAGAATGAAAGAAAGGTAGGAGGAAGTTCAACGAAAATTAAAACTCAAAGGAGCTCGTAACACGCATACCGTCTCTACTTGGATAGAGCGCATAGGACTTTGCCGGATGAGAAAAATTTTCTTTGAAAATCCGAATAAGAAAGGGAATCATCTTTTCGGTACGTTGCTGTGAAAGAATAAAAACGAAAAGAGGTTTTCGCAATATAAGATGAGGAGTAGTCGGTTGGTCGGTGGGTCGGTCGGTCGGTCGGTTGGTATGTAGGTAGCTAGGTATGTAGGTAGGTATGTAGGTAGGTAGGTTGGTGGATAAGTACGGACGTACAAAGTGTCTATACCTCGGTGCTTAGCGGACCTTAATAGTTCTGGGACGTAGCTATTGCCGGAGGGAGATTGGATGGAATTAGATTAGATCAGAGCTCATTACGTTTCCTCGTAAGAGTGAATTAGGAGAGGGTGAGGGGTGAGGGAGGGAGGGAGGGAGGGAGGGGGGTGGTGTGGGTATAAGCAACTACTACCACCCATGTATGTACGTTTATACTCTTACTGCCTTTTATACGCGACGATCCATTCGATAATAATTATATGCTATTGTTTCGTTCTCGTTGCCTTTTGTCGAGCACCTTGCCTATATCTCGTTGCTTTTACGAATATATAGTCTATATATATATATATATATATATATATATATATATATATATATATATCTATCCATCTATCTATATCTTTATCTTCATCCATATTATCATCTACTCTAGCTCTCTTTCTCTCCGTTTAATCATTATCCAATTCATCCATCTCCTTTCTTCCCCCATGTCTTTCTACCTTCTCTTGTAAATTCTATACGGTATGTCGCGATTTCGAGGATTCTCGTGGCGTCTAACCGGAGAACGTGAATGTTTCTTGCCATTTCAAACACTTCGGTCTCGCTCGCTTTAATTAATTTCGTTGAGAGCCAACTAAGCCGGGAAGAAGGAGCTTATAACGACACGGTCTTTTCTCGTGAGCATTAGAATTTACATCTTCTTCTTCTTCTTTTTCTTCTCATTTCTTTCTTTTTTCTTCTTCTTCTTCTTCTTCTTCGTGTTCTTTTTGCCGGAAACAGTGGTGGAAACTTTACGAACGCGTTTATATATTTCTCCTATTCTTTCGAGGAGTAAGAAAGAGAGATAATGTAGGGTGAGAGGGGTGAAGGGAAGAGAAATAAAAAGGACGAAAAAAGAAGAAAGAAAAGAAAAGGAAGTTTAATACTCGAACGAAAAATAAATCGTCGACTTAGTCATCGCGTTGGAATATCAAACGTTGGACGTCACTTCGGGAATAAAGAAAATTTTCTTAGTTATCTCTCCCGTCCGTTTGGTGTTCCCAAATGTCTTACTCGTTGCGTTTTATTACGTAGTCGTGATGTCGGTTCATTTCCAACCATCGTTTTGATATCGAACTGGCCAAGCTCGTGAAAAGTAGTCGTGAAAAAGTTGTACCGTCGACAGAAGGAAAAAAAGACAGAGAGGGAAAAAAGATAGAGACAAAACGAAAGAGATACCTTCGTCGAAGAAGTTAAATCACGTAGGAGTAACGGCAACGAGAAAGGTAAGACTCTGACTGGTTCCTAGCATTGACTTATAGTCTCACACCCAATTCGTCCAACAAATTGCTAGTCATTCGTTTTCGGCCAGTCCGAGAGGATGGAGAAAATTTGTCGATAAGACCAGACTTTCCCTGGTACAACCTTTTCTTTCACCGTCTCCTTCACTCCACTTTTCTTATCTTCCCTTCTACTCTTCTTTTTCATACTCTTTTCTCTTTCTTTCTCTTTTTTTTTTCTTTCTTTCTTTTCTTTCCTTTCCTTCTCTCTGTTTTTTTTTTTCTCTCTCTCTTTTACAGCAACGGTAGTCGCAGACCCTGCTGCGGTAATTGCGTTCTCCGTCATCCTCCAACGACCCCTCGACGATTTTTCGCGTTATTGCTACAGGTGAGGTTCAGCTCACAACGACGAAAACGACAACGACGACGACGACGAGGACGAGCAGAGATTGCGTCCACCATAATAGTAGATCGTAAAACGTGTAAAGTCAGAAGGGGAAATAGTGAAGATAACGACGTAAACGTTCGAGATACCACGAGAACTAACGGTGACTTTATTAGAGAATACAAATTATCTTAGTGTATTACAACTTGATTCGTTCTAGACTCTATCCTATTCTTTTTCTCTTCCATTAGAATTCGAAGTTGTTTCGGGATTTCGTTGCCCCCCTTTACAACGTTATTATTCCTTTCACGAGACGATAAACTTATTGTTATCGTTTTATTGCAACGTTCGTTTATTACATAAGGAAAATGGTGCGTCCGTGATTTATCGTTCCCAAGAGTGGACCATCGTGGTGTAGGTTAGGGATGGAAAAGCAAAATGTTTCCTTGGTTGGTTGGTTGGTTGGTTGGTTGGTTGGTTGCTTGAGGACGGACCGAACTATTGGGATAAGAACATCAACGTATACGGTAACAGCTGCTCGCACTTACTGCAGTCCAACCATAAAGCTTTGCTGATGGAAAACGGATGAGAATATGTTCTAACACGATTCTATATGGAACCCCCATAGCAACGTATATTATCGTATCCTATATCGAGATGAACGCCAGGTTCGAAAAAAACCGATAACTTTGTTATTCGTCAATCCGATGAGTTTCGAGAGAGAAGGAAAAAAAAAATAGAAAGAGAAGGAAAAAAAATAGAGAGAGAGAGAGAGAGAGAGAGAGGGAGAAATCTGTATCTTCGAATTAATTTTCATATTTCTTGTTTCTTTATTCTTCTTTCTTTCTTTCTTTTTCTTTTTTGGATCCAATTCGCACACGAGAATCATTATTCGTCGTTCGAGATTAAGACGTTCGAGTTGATACCATGCCATTACGGGGATCTTAAGTCGTATATTTCGTTCTAATTTCTTTTTTCCTTTTTCTTTTTTTTTTCCCTTAGAACGGAAAGTTCAGACATTTAGCCGACGTTTTTGAATATTTATGTTGCTCGGGGACTTAGAACGCGAGCGGCCTCGTAAGTAATACGAGAATACGTCGGGAGAAAGCCGAGCGAACCAAAGTAGATTGCCACGTTCCTACGAGCCATACGTGATAACTTTATATGACGTGTTAAAACGTCCGAATTCAGGTCTAGGATGGATTTTGTATGAACGGTTAGGGCACTCAACGTTGATTAAAAAAAAAAAAAAAAAAAAAAAAAAAAGAAAGGAAAAGAAAAAAATATTAATACACGAGACTCGGCTAACAATTAAGTCCTATCGTTGTTCATCTCAGCCGCGGGAGGTTGACGTTTGCTTCAAATTTAACTTAAGAAAAACGAGAGAAGAGAAAGATAGAGAGAGAGAGAGAGAGAGAGAGAGAGAGAGAGAGAGAAATAGCAGTGGACAGAAGAGGAAGAGAAAGAAGAAGAAAAGAGAGAGGAGAGAGAGAGAGAGAGAGAGAGAGAGAGAGGAAGAGAGAAGAAAAAATAAAGAAAGTATATAAGGTAACCATAATGCCTCGGTTCTCAGATAAATAAGGTCGATAAATTTTGAGCTTATCTCTTAAAAAGGGGTAATATAATTTAATCACACATGGCCCTTGCGTGACTTAAATCGCGTATGTGTGGTCCCTTATTTTTTATTAACGAAGGTTTGCGGTTTACCTTGTTGCAACATTGGCCAATCGAAGACTCGAATGCCTCACGTTAAAATTCCCTTTTTCTCATTCCCATCGATAAAAAATTGCAACGAAATAATAAATCGTTATGCGTAAGGGCGCGGTACTACTTGAAAGTCGTTTTCAAGTTTTAAGATAACGGCCGATGTAAGTAAATCACGGTAACAGATATGAAACATGTTGAGAAATTATCGTGCATTAAGTTAAACCTTATCGGTTAAGTCAAAGTGCTTACAACAGTCGGATACATCCGACGATAAGGATATGATTTCTTTTTTTTTTTTTTTTATGGTTTTGTTTCATTTTCTTTTATTTTATCGCCTTGCCACTTAACTTACGGATCAGCGTTAATTCGAGTTTCTATGGCTTTTGATCGATCGATTCGACTACCAAGTATCATTCGATTATTACATATTTCAGGATCGTTCATAGATCCGACTTTGACTTATCGCGAGATCCAAAGTCCATTATGTACGATCTCAACCAACGTCCGAGATAATAATAAATTTACACGGACAAATTATGTTCGTCTCCAATCCGATAAATTAATTATATCGTAGTTAACCATTTCCACGGTCAAAAACGTTAAAACGCCGATCGAACGATCGAGGATAAGCCATTGATTGGACTTGGAACGTTATGTCCAATGATTCCCGGTCAGATTTCTCTCCGTTAGTTAAGCCTAAACGCGCGACACTCCTCCTAGTTTTTATAACTTTTGTCGTAACTAGAAAGTACGAAAGAACGGGCGTCTCTCGTGTCAACGTATAAGTGAATTTCGGTAATTAATGACATTTTTTTCTGAGGTTTCTTCTTTTTTTTTTTCATTTTATGCTTTTTCTTTTCTTTTGTTAAGTCTTTCCAATGAATCTGGAAGGCGTCAATGGAGCTCGAACTTCAATGGATAAACTTAATGATAAAATATACCTATATGTATATCTTGTAAAATATAATTCATATCCTACAATGAAAATTCTAAACAATGAAAAAGTTTGTGGAAGAAAAACTTATGATACTCCATGAGGCTGTCCGTTGGTCTGTCGTCACACGACACGGAAATATGAGGAGACTAGCGGCGAGCAAGTTGCCGTTCGCGTTTAACCAGGTCGAGGGTGCTCCCGTTCGTGGCTCGTAATTAAAACACGGAGAAACTTAATGTTTCCTCTCTCTATCTATCTCTCTCTCTCTCTTTCTCTGTCTCTTCCTCTCTCTGTGAGCTAACTGCAACCACGTAACAAGGCAATGCAGCCCGTTGCGACTGTACCGGGGATCGTGAACTTCTCTATTGCGTGTGTTACGTACATTCACGTATCTCTACGAGAATTATATGTGTGTGTGTGTGTGTGTGTGTGTAGGTATATATATTATATATATATATATATATATATATATATATATATATATATGTATATATGTATGTATGTATGTATATATATTTATTTAGGTATACATATATATATATATATATATATATATATATATACACACACACACACACACACGTCTCGCATTTAGTGCGAATTCGCATTCGAAAATTCACCGGAAGGAGGTAAAGAATATGATTTCGTTAAAACGTTCAGTAAAGCAACGTTACTTCCCGAATCATTATTGTATTTTCCCCGTGATCCTTATGCTCAAATCGTATTTAAATGTTAGTCGCGTTTAACACAAATCACTCTTATGCATGATAGTTTCTCGTCATTTAATAATAAAAACCTCTTTAGTAACGTAACCAAAGAAAGGAATACGTGATTACGTATTGAACGCAACGATCGAACGACGTTTCAAATGAAAAACGAACAAAAAAAAAAAAAAGAAAAAAAAGAAATTCTATAAGATTTAATTTCATCGTCTAATACGTCCCGACAACAACCGTATCTATTCCCGTTAAATTTTGTAATTACAGAATGCGATACAGTCTCGTAACCATGGGATCGTTGTTCATTTTCAAAAGTAGACGAAAGCTACGATTTTTTTTTTTCTACTGTAAACCTCGAAACGTACAAGTATGCGTACGTAACTTGACCGTGTGTTCGACGATAACGTGAGAATTGCTCGAAAGTTTCCCTATGACGAAACTTTGTAACTAATTTCGCACACGCATGGAAGGAAACGCGACTTGCGAATAATCCGTTAATGATATCGCCCCCCCCCCTCCTCTCTCTCTCTCTCTCTCTCTCTCTCTTTTCCCTCGACGCGAAAGGTTAAAGGTTCCTATCGCTTCTGTACCAAAAGAGAGATAAAGAGAGAGAGAGAGAGAGAGAGAGAGAGAGAGAGAGAGAGAGAGAGAGAGAGAGAGATAGAGATAGAGATAGAGGTAGAGATAGAGATAGAGATAGAGACAGAAAGAGAACGAAGCGACGCCGGCGAGACTAAAGTTCGTTCTACTTAAATAAGTAGCACGCCCTCCGAAAAGTCAGACTACGTCGCAGCCACCAAAACAAATATGTAGACCGTGGAGGAAGCTATATGCTCGTTTTCGTCTAATCGAAAAAGTGGAATGTACATACGAGAGCCAATGCTTCCGCTTCTTCGAGAGTCGTCGTTTCGTTGTAAAAACAAAAAAAAAAAAAAAAAAAAAAAAAAAAAAAAAAAAACAGAAAGAAAGAAACGGAAAAAAGGGAAGAAGAATAACAAAAAAAAGAAAGAAAGAAAGAAAGAAAGAAAGAAAGAAAAGAAACGCCCAACTAAAGATAAAGGCGAGATTCGAGTAACGAATTTTCTACCGAAAACTTTTAATCCGAGATGTTTTTCTTCCCGAAAAGGGGAGAAAGAATGACGAGAGGGAAAAAAAAAAAAAGAAAAAAAGAATGATAATGAAAAAGGAAAAAAGGCGAAGGTAAAAAAAAAAAAAAGAAAGAAAGAAAGAAAGAAGAAATGATAGGAAAGAAAAAGAGTGGAATGAATGCGGGAAGGGGTGGAGGGGGAGGGGGTGAGAGAGAGAGAGAGAGAGAGAGAGAGAGAGAGAGGAGAAACGAAGAAAAAAAAAAAAAACAGACGCGGAGGAAGAGGAAAAAAAATCCGCCCCTTTCGACGAGAATTTTCCTTCGTTTCCGCGCGCGCGCGCGTTTTTATATATCTCGTTGATGTGTATACGCGCGCGCTCGCGCTCGCGCTCACGTAAATGCATCTCTTTGTGAGATGTAATCCTAGCTATGGCATTTTCAGTAGTGCAAAAATAATTACTGGACAGTCCATTCTTTTCTTTTCTTTTCATTTTTCTTTTCTTCTTTTTTTTTCTTTTCGTTTTTCTTCTTCTTCTTCTTCTTCTTCTTCTTTGTCCTCTCTCTCGCGCGCGCGCCCGCCCGCCCGCGCATGCAAGCCTTTTCTCCTCTTCCCTCGTTCTTTATTCTTCTTCTTTTCTCCTCTTACCTCTTCCCTCCCCCCCTCCCCCGCTTCCTTTTTACACCCTCTTTTTTCTTGTTTTCTCTCTCTCTCTCTCTCTCTCTCTCTCTCTCTCTCTTTCTCCTTACCCTCCTCGCGAATTACGTGGCGGGCAAATGGGAGAGAGGCGAGATTAAAGCGAAGACGCTACGGTCTTTTGCTGTCACGTTGTGCTTTATTGTTGCGGAAAGTTATTTTAAGGTTCGTCATACTTATTGTGATTTCATGTGGTAAGGAACGTTGGGAGGGTGGTAGAGCGTAGTTGGCAATCGAGAAGGTGAATGGTTAAAGTGAGAAAGAGTAACGCTAGAGGGACCGAAACAATTCTCGAAACGAAGTTTCGTTGGATAAGTTTCGAGAGATCGTCGGAACACCTGCCAGCCACCACGGAGTTCATTTTGATATAATCTCCCGTTTAAATCCCCGTTAAGCCGTGGTAACACGAATGAGGAATGATAGAATGCAAATCTAATCTTCTACCGGGGTATTATTCTTATGGCGCGTCCTTTGAGTTTTCATTTCGAAACGGCCAGGAGGGATCCTAGTAGTTCCCGATTCGTATCGATCATAGCGTCGACGAGCCTAAACTCTACGAACTTATTCCAAAAGTTTAATCCCTCCTGTATTCCCAAAGGGATACCTAACTCCCCACCCCACCTCTCCCCGCCCACACATATTTTCACGTCGATCCTATTTAACGAGAGAGATACGAGAAAACGAACAAGATCGTCATAAACGCCGAGAGTTCGGTGTTTTAAGTACGAATAATACGAACTTACGTACGTACGTATTTACTAACGTGAAATTATATTATTTAACGAGAAATATATATATATATATATTTTTCTTTTTTTTTACCGTCGATCGAGGGGAAACGATTGTCGTTAGAAATTAGAAATGATTCCACCGATAGGCACACGTCGTCACTACGAAAGGTCGTAATTATATTTCTTATCTCGAACGTATATGTGCAATAAATAAGGAAACAGCGTACAGTTGTAAAACCAGATTGTAGCCTCATAATTAACAAATTAAAATAAATGATTAATTTTTTGTTTCTTTGTCTTTCTTTTTTCCTGTTTCTTTTTTCTTTTTTTTTTTTTTTTGCTATATCAAATATACAAATATCTGTTAAAGATAAGGAAGCTAATGTCGTTTGAAGGCGAAGCTTAGTAGAGATAAGAGACAATGTGAACGTAAGCCAGATCATTTTTGTTTCTCTTAATCGAAGATGAGAGAACGAGTTTATAGTTTTACGAAGACGTTCGAAGCATGGCTAACGAGGAAAATTATCATTTTCTTTTTCTTTTTCTTTTTTTTAATCGCACGGAAATCAATGAAGATTAATACGTGGTTACGACAAGGTACGCGCAATTATCGTCTCAGATAATTAACACTTTGTCATGAAATTATATTTCACAAATATTCTTATTTCATTTTTTTCCTTTTTTTTTTTTCTTTCAGATTCGAGCGATAACCCGGTTAACCCCGAAGAAAAGTTTTGACTTTTTACTCGAAGGCATTTTGTTTTTGTTTCTTTTTTCTTTTTTTTTTTTTTTTTTCCCCCCAATTGAAATAACGCCATAAAGTCTCGACCGATCGCGATCGCGATGCGATATCTCGACTGTTTCTAACCAGAAACGACTTCTCGTTTTTGCTGGTTCATGATTCGGTGATATTTACGACAACAATTTTTCCCGCCTTTCGAATTACGTATTTCGATGTGGGAAGGGGCTAGACGGGGAGGGAGGGAGAGGGGGAGAGAGAGAGGGGGAGAGAGAGAGAGAGAGAGGAAGAAAAGGAGGGACGGGGTGGGAAGGATTTACTCGTCTTTTCTCTTTTCTACCCCTCTTTAAACCGTCGGATCCCATCGAGTTGTCGTCTATCGATTATGTCGTTACTCGGAAAAGGTATATACGTTATTTCCACCGCGGGAACTTTTGCAACTTTTATTTGTGTTTCCTAACGCCGACCGGATACGCTTTGACTTTCGATCGTAGTTGCCGAGAGTTGAATATTCAAATAAAAATATCAATGAAGGGAGGACCGGTTATATAAATATATATGTATGTGTGTGTGTGTATATATATATGTATATATATATTCAACGAGTTATGAAATAAAATGAATGAAATTGAATTCGTACGAGGAATATTAAATAATACGATTGATTCGTTGGGTATCCTTGAAAATATATTTTGAATTCATTCGTGGTTCGTCATTGGAATTAGGATAACATTTTAGAAATATTGGAATTTATCTGACGACGAGATGAAAATCCAGATGAGGAGGGGGAGGGGTTATTTGATATAACGAAGGAACGCGTCGACTTCGTGTGCAATTTTCACCAAGGAAGGATTATTTTAAAGAGAGAGAGAGAGAGAGAGAGAGAGAGAGAACCATTTTCACAAGCTTGAAATTACTCGGCTTAATTTTCACGAACCTATCCGCGAGATAACCTGTTATGCGGGAAAAGAAAGAAAAAACATACGTCGTGTCGTTGAAACGCGACGATTATTAGATTCCTAATTTTCTTCGACGTACTAATCTAATTCCAAGATACGATTTTGTATTAACCGAATGAAAGCAAAAAAGAAAAAGAGAAAAAGAGAACTACAAGCGAGTCCATCCAGATTTCCCGTAGAAAATAGAAAAAAAATCGTGTGCTCCTTTTTTAGATTCATTGGGATACAAGGAAAAATAAAAAAAAAAAAAAAAAAGAAAACCACAAGGGAGAGCCCATCGAGATTTCCCGTAGAAAAGTAGAAAAAATCGTATGCTCCTTTTTTAGATTCATTGGATAAAAAGGAAAAATGAAAAAAGAAAAATAAAATAAAATAACGCGATCAGTATAATCTCCCAAGTCAAAGTTTCAATCTCCCCTCTCTCTCGCTCTATATATATATATATCTCTCTCTCTCGCTCTATATATATATATATCTCTCTCTCTCTTTCTCTCTCTATCTCTCTACTCTCTCTCCTCTCTATCCTTCCCCAATCCCTCCTCCTCCTCCTCCTCCTCCACCACCTCCCCCTCCCCTTCCTCCCGTATTCTAACAAAAGCACTTCGGTTCACGGTTCCGTACATACTTTGTTCGCCTAGCAGACCACGCGTTTTGTATGCAAATCATTTTTCCACGAGCCTTAACGCTTTCAAAGAAAACAGGTTGTTGTAACACTTGCCGGGGGTTGACTTTCGCTCGGCCAGTAAAGTCGTGAAATTCTTCAACGATCGTCTCCCGATAAGCCGCACGCACGCACACGTTGAATATTTGATTAGGTATTAAGTGGTAACAGTTCATTGACCGCTTCCGTCCAATGATACGCCTATGATTCCTGACAATGATCACCCCTTCCTACTTTCCACCCACTCCTACTTCCCACCCCTCCCACTTCCCACCCCCACCCAATTGCCACCCCCTCCCACTTGCCACCCACTCCCACTTGCCACCCACTCCCACTTGCCACCCACTCCACCTTCCCACCCACTCCCACTTGCCACCCCTTCCCACTTTCAACCCCCTCCTACCTCTTCTTACGATGAACACGATTTTTGCATGAACATGAGTTTTCAACCTGCGGTCAATTAATTCGTAGATCTTTTTATTCCTCGACGCGCGTGCACGCGTTTAGATCGTTGAAGAGAAACTTTAGGAAGCTACACACCATCGATAGGTATATAGGATATATATATGTATGTATATATATCGATATATATCGATACACCGATGGCGTTTTGGCTGCGTTTCAGAACGCCTTAGGAATATAGAGAGACCGATAACGGACAACGACAGAACGAATCGATCGTTTCTCAGTTTAACCTACTTACTTAAACTTTCGTACGACAACGTTAGCGCTTTTCCGTTATATAAATATATATATATATATATATATATATATATATATATATATATATATATATACTTGTGTGTGTGTGTGTGTGTACGTGTATACGTACATAGGTATATAGATCGGCCTTTTAAATTTTCTCGCGAGGATCTATATATCTTCCCGTGAATCCCCGATTTACCGTAATGTAATTGAAAATTATCTACCAACCGACCGACCGACCGCCTGCCCAATTTTAAAAAATGTATTCCCGTCTAATAATCGATCGAGCGCATCGATCAAAATCCAAATCGAATCGTAAATAACAACAGCGAATATAAAAACGAACGACCCGTGATAAAACGTTGCGAACACACTTGATAACATTAACGATAATCTCAGAAACAAATTTCTTCCTATCCTTATGTAATATACTATCCCTCTCTCTCTCTCTCTCTCTCTCTCTCTCTCTCTCTCTTTTTATTCGTATCCAAGTGAATAGCGCGAGCTCATTATATTAGTAGTATTATTAAAAAAAATTCTCTTTTTTGCGAAACTTCGTCTACGGTCAGACGACGAAAAGATTAATAACACACATACGAACGAGAAACTACTACTACTACTATTATTACTATTACTACTATTACTACTATTACTACTACTACGTTGTATAATATAATATAATACACGACGAGTTTAGTGTGGTACGTACGTACGTATAAAAAAATATTACATTATAGTTAGACCCATAATCTTATCGGTCTCTATCGCGATCGCGCGGAGTTTAAAAATATAGGGAAGAAGAGAAAAGAGAACGGAGGAGAGAAGAAAGAGAGCAAAAAAAAAAATAAAAAAATAAAAAAAAGGTAACAAGGAGAGAAAAACGGAAAACACGTTCTTCAATTTGTAACGTCAGACAGGAGGATAATTTTCTCTCGTCTTTTACTTCTTCTTTTTTTTTTTTTTTTTTTTACTCTTTCACGTTGCATTTTGCTTCGAGTTATTTCGAAATATCGAAAGCGTAAAAAAGAAAGAAGAAAAAGAAGAAGAAAAGTCTAATCCATCGATTATATTTTCTTACATATTTCGTGACCTCTCCTTTTGATTTTTGAACTTTGTGATGGATTCTATCATCTCTCTCTCTCTCTCTCTCTTTCTCTCTCTCTTTCTCTCTTTCTTTCGTGCGATATTCTACGTGAGAGGCACGATATCGTCTGGTGACTCGCCACCAACGTCACCGCGAGTGGTACGACTTCTCGATGGCAGTGTCACGGCACGACCGTTTAATTTGTCCGTTTCGAAGTTTCATGGTTCCCGCGAACATGGCAGTGTAGAACAATTCGCGCCTCGTCGAATGAAATTGCAAAAGTTGTTCAGTTTTCCTGGGACAAAGGTGTAACAGCGGAATGGGGGTCTCTCTTTCTCTTTTTCTGGCCGGAATGGTGGCGTGTAAAATTGTACACGGTTACACGCGAAACACGATTCACACCCCCTATACTTTACTTTTCATACCACCCACTCTACTACGCCTACCACCATCGCCTACTATACCTTTTTCCGCCCATAACCCCCACCCCCCTTTACCCGACCATCACCATCCTTCACCTATATCTATCGTCGAATTTAATTTCAACTTGTTTGTACGGAACCCCTTTTGAAATCTTTACAATGTCCTAAGCTGGATTTTGTGAAAGGGATTTTACGATTTAGAAGAACGAACAATGAAGCTAACGGGTGCCAGGGTGGGTGGTGCTGGTGGTTTTGGTGTTGGTTTTGGTGTTGGTGTTGGTGTTTGGAGGGTGGTGGTGTTGGTGTTGGTGTTGGCGTTGGTGGTTACAGGGTGGTGGCTTAGGGTAGGTCAGTTGCGTCGGCTAGAAGTGTTACGAGCTTTAGGACGAAGTTAAAGACTTATTTCGTTACTTTACGTTAATTTCTTTACCTTCTCCTCCATTCTTCTTTCTCTTACATTTTTCTCTCTTCTCTCTCTCTCCACTCTTTCAATTTATTTTCTCCTTTTTTTTTGTCTTTCTTTCTTTCTTCCTTTCTCTCTTCCACGCGTACCCGCGCTTGATCGGATAGACTTATGAATAATGCAAGAGCCGAAGTTGCATCGTTGCAACGCGTATACGTGCATAAAGCTCGATCGCAAACGAGTACATACAACGTTTGTAATTCCATTAACTATACCGTTTTATCGCCCAATACCGTGGTTTCGATCGAATAACTTTTCGTTTATATATATATATATGTATATATATATATATATATATATATAAAGTGCGGCCTGCGTGTTGTTTTGGAGGATATTGAATTATTCACTTGGATGGACCAACAACGTAAAATTATCTAGACTCTGGCTATCCGATTGGTTAGTTTTCCCTACGTTAGACACTACGAATCTCTCTCTCTCTCTCTCTCTCACTCTCTTCCTCTCTCTCTCTCTCTCTTTCTCACTCTCTTCCTCTCTCTCTCTCTCTCTCACTCTCTTCCTCTCTCTCGTTCTCTCTCGCTCTCTCGGACTCTCTTTACGTAAGGCTTTACATACAACTTTATCGACTAAGTTCGACGACGCTTTCCCTTTAATGAAGAACGATGAGGTTGAACATAAAATTACTTGCCCTGTTTATATCTAAGACGCCATTCAAGCTTGCCCTTTCTCTCTCTATCTCTCACTTTCTCTCTCTCTCTCTCTCTCTCTCTCTACTTCGATCCACTTATTAACTAGACGTTTTTATTAACAATAAACGAGCATCGTGTAATACAATCTTTGTACTACGCGCTCATAATTAGAATATATGTGTATAAATATATGATTTAATGAAATACTATAGACGACGATGCAAAAATTGACGTTTACTCTACGATTGAATGCATTCTATCGCGATACATACGCGCGATGAAACAACGAAATTTTATTCTTTTAGCAAAGATTTTGATACATTTACGACGCTCGTAAATATATTTTTACCTATACACATTGTCACGTTTAATACATTTATTATTTTGTCTTCACTCTTATATATTTTTTTATTTATTCGTTTCCTATTTTTTTTCTTTTTCATCATTTCTTAATTTTTTCTTATGATTTTCCTGTCTATCTCCTACGTTCTCCTAGATAAGATTTTTTTTAAGGTAATTCTCACTGGATTCCACTCGTAACGATTATTACGATATAATATGTTTTGTCAAATTTTTGAAAGATATGACATCTGTCGTTAAAGAGGAAAATTTTATGATTGAACGATGTGTGTACGGAACGACGTTTCCTAAACGAATAATCGAGAAATGACAACTGACGATTTAGACGAATTTATACGGACACTGTTACATTAATCTACATAGAAAAAAATATATATATAAACGAATATCTAATTTAATGAAATACTATAGACGGCGATGGAAAAATTGACGTTTACGCTACGATTGAATGCATTCTATCGCGATACATACGCGCGATGAAACAACGAAATTTTATTCTTTTAGCAAAGATTTTGATACATTTACGACGCTCGTAAATATATTTTTACCTATACACATTGTCACGTTTAATACATTTATTATTTTGTCTTCACTCTTATATATTTTTTTATTTATTCGTTTCCTATTTTTTTTCTTTTTCATCATTTCTTAATTTTTTCTTATGATTTTCCTGTCTATCTCCTACGTTCTCCTAGATAAGATTTTTTTTAAGGTAATTCTCACTGGATTCGACTCGTAACGATTATTACGATATAATATGTTTTGTCAAATTTTTGAAAGATATGACGTTTGTCGTTGAAGAGGAAAATTTGTACGATCGAACGATGTGTGTACGGAATAATGTTTTCTAAACGAATAATCGAGAAGTGACAACAGACGATTTAGACGAATTTATACGGACACTATTACATTAATCTACATAGAAAAAAATATATATATAAACGAATATCTAATTTAATGAAATACTATAGACGGCGATGCAAAAATTGACGTTTACGCTACGATTGAATGCATTCTATCGCGATACATACGCGCGATGAAACAACGAAATTTTATTCTTTTAGCAAAGATTTTGATACATTTACGACGCTCGTAAATATATTTTTACCTATACACATTGTTACGTTTAATACATTTATTATTTTGTCTTCACTCTTATATATTTTTTTATTTATTCGTTTCCCATTTTTTTTTCCTTTTCATCATTTCTTAATTTTTTCTTATGATTTTCCTGTCTATCTCCTACGTTCTCCTAGATAAGATTTTTTTTAACGTAATTCTCACTGGATTCGACTCGTAACGATTATTACGATATAATATGTTTTTGTCAAATTTTTGAAAGATATGACATCTGTCGTTAAAGAGGAAAATTTTATGATTGAACGATGTGTGTACGGAACGACGTTTCCTAAACGAATAATCGAGAAATGACAACTGACGATTTAGACGAATTTATACGGACACTGTTACATTAATCTACATAGAAAAAAATATATATATAAACGAATATCTAATTTAATGAAATACTATAGACGGCGATGGAAAAATTGACGTTTACGCTACGATTGAATGCATTCTATCGCGATACATACGCGCGATGAAACAACGAAATTTTATTCTTTTAGCAAAGATTTTGATACATTTACGACGCTCGTAAATATATTTTTACCTATACACATTGTCACGTTTAATACATTTATTATTTTGTCTTCACTCTTATATATTTTTTTATTTATTCGTTTCCTATTTTTTTTCTTTTTCATCATTTCTTAATTTTTTCTTATGATTTTCCTGTCTATCTCCTACGTTCTCCTAGATAAGATTTTTTTTAAGGTAATTCTCACTGGATTCCACTCGTAACGATTATTACGATATAATATGTTTTGTCAAATTTTTGAAAGATATGACATCTGTCGTTAAAGAGGAAAATTTTATGATTGAACGATGTGTGTACGGAACGACGTTTCCTAAACGAATAATCGAGAAATGACAACTGACGATTTAGACGAATTTATACGGACACTGTTACATTAATCTACATAGAAAAAAATATATATATAAACGAATATCTAATTTAATGAAATACTATAGACGGCGATGGAAAAATTGACGTTTACGCTACGATTGAATGCATTCTATCGCGATACATACGCGCGATGAAACAACGAAATTTTATTCTTTTAGCAAAGATTTTGATACATTTACGACGCTCGTAAATATATTTTTACCTATACACATTGTTACGTTTAATACATTTATTATTTTGTCTTCACTCTTATATATATTTTTATTTATTCGTTTCCTATTTTTTTTCTTTTTCATCATTTCTTAATTTTTTCTTATGATTTTCCCGTCTATCTCCTACGTTCTCCTAGATAAGATTTTTTTTAAGGTAATTCTCACTGGATTCGACTCGTAACGATTATTACGATATAATATGTTTTTGTCAAATTTTTGAAAAGATATGACGTTTGTCGTTGAAGAGGAAAATTTGTACGATCGAACGATGTGTGTACGGAATAATGTTTTCTAAACGAATAATCGAGAAGTGACAACAGACGATTTAGACGAATTTATACGGACACTATTACATTAATCTACATAGAAAAAAAATATATATATAAATGAAAGATGTACTTACGGTCCACCGCGACGAAGAAGTTGATCACCAGTAGGACTTTTGTCACCCAACGAAGTGCCATCTCGAAGAATCTTCTGTTTAGAGATCTGAGGGAAGTTGTGATGTCTTCTTTTCTTCGATGTCTCGTTATTACGAGTACTTAACCGTAGAATACTATTTTACGTAAAGATGCCTAATTCTAGATGATTAAATACTAAACAAAAAAACAAACAAGAAATTAGAAGAAAAGAAAAGGGAGAGAAAAAGGAGACAAATAAATTGATCAATCGAAGAATCGATCTAAAGATCGATCGCTCGTTTGATCAATTATTTCGAACTATTCCGACGAAACTTTCGATTCGTCGTTTTAGTCGAATCGAAGAAGAAGAAGGAGAAGAGAGAAAGAGAGAGAAAGGAAAATAAATGTTTTACGATCGTCGAAAATCGCGCGAACGTACGAGCGCGCAAGGAAGTCTATTGAGTGATAAAAACTCTTTCTAAGGACGATCCTTCTAATGTCACTATATTATATTTTTCGTACTACGATAACCGTGTACTTTATCGAAGTATCGCTTTATTAGAAAAGTTTCGATAGTTTGATACTCAAAAATGACTTTCTCTCTCTCTCTTTTTTTTTTCTTTCTCTCTCTCTCTCTCTCTCTCTCTCCCTCTCTCTCCGTCTCTTTCTTTTTTTCTCTCTTTATTTTTTTTTCCCGATCGAATCGTTCAGCTCGAAGTCACTCAATTTACGACAAGTTTTATTTTTCCCGCCGCGAATTTGTCCCTTCTTCACTTTACTGTCACAAATTCTTTTCTACTTTTCTTTTATTTCCGATACGTTTAACACTATTCGAAAATACTGAACGAATCGTTTCAACGGACTCACCAGGAATTTACCATTTCTCTCCCTCTCTCTCTCTCTTTCTCTTTTTGATCTTTATTCGAAATTTGAATTTATTTTCGATTCAATGAATCCAATTTACAAGATAGAAATTTTATCCCGTCGAATAACGCCAATCGGTCAGAACGTCAAAATTTATTGTTTTAGCGCGAACCGTACAGAAATAACACAGCAATGATATTTTCTCGATATATTACCTACTTCTTTCTCTTTTTTTTTTCTTTATCTATTTGCGAGCAAAGTTCATATACATATATGTATAGACAGAGCAAAATTTAAATCTGTATCGAAAAAAACGGTTCTGATTAATCGAAAAAAGCGAATGACATATGTTAAATAAAAGAAATACAAAGAAATTTATATATGCATATAAAACGAATAAAATTTAAAAGACGAATAGAAAAAATAAGCTCGTTGAATGCACTTACGCATCCGACAGGACAATTTATTCGACGGGATGGCCCGTTGACGTTCCCAACTTAAACGGTCGTTGGTTTGAGAGAGAGAAAGAGTACTGGAAAGGCGGCCCGTTTTTTCTTTTTTTTTTTCGCGAAACTGAATTTCTCACGATTAAATGACTAGATATACTTGTTAGAATAATTACCGGATATATATGAGAGAATTGTTGAATATATATAGTCGAATAGATATAATGGTTAATGTCGTATAGTCTATAATGTAGTCTATCTGTCTTCGTATCGTACGTATGTCGTTATGCCTCGAACTCCCGAAATCAACTGAATGCAAGAAGAAAACTCTAGCGCGCTGTCGATTCTCGAATGGTGGCAGATTTACCCTGACTGGGGGTACCTCGGCAATGGGTGCATGCGCGTTTTCGATCCAACCCCTGTCACGGTGCTCTGGCGCGCACAGCTTTCCACCACCGTCCACGGTACGTACGTTGAAGAGGGGATGAAGGCTTTCTCGAACGAGAAAGGTGGGAGAAAGGGTGGGCAGAGGGCAGAGGGAAAGAGAGAGAGAGGAGTAGGAGGAAGAGGAAGAGGAGGTGAAGGAGGTGGAGAAAGAAGAGGAGGAAGAGGAGAAGGAGGAGAGGGAGGGAGGGAGGGAGGGAGGGAGGAAAAGCTAAGGGAGGACGATGTGCGAGAGGAGGGCGTTTTACACGCTCCTGTTCGCTCGCGCACGTTCACCCTTTACGATAATGTGCGTGTCGTGCGTGTACGTGTATCTCTATCTTTGTCTCTCTTTTTTTCTCTTTCCCGTGTCTTCGAAATGTCTATTAACACGAATATGTCTTTTTTTTTTTTATATCTATCTCTATCCACCTTATCATCCCTTACTCTATTTCTTTCTCTACCTCCGTCTCAATGACGTCTCTCCGGAACCTTTCGCAAGGTTCTACCGTAACAGGCTGTGCTAGGAGATATCATAATCGACCTAAGAAGATCTACGATAGTTTTCGATCGAGTCGAGCCGCTTTAAGATTTATCTCTTCATCCTCTTTCTCTTCATCTTCATCTTCATCTTCTTCATACTTTTATTCTAACATTTCCATCCCCGAAGATATCGAGAAACATCGGAAATTATATTCTAATGAAAATATATTTATTATACATTCTTGATGTTGTTGGTATAAGCAGGATTACGATGGATCAAAGGAGAGTTAGGAGCATTAGGAACATTAAGACGGTTATATTCATGTATTTGTACGTATATACATGAGTATTTACGTATCCCAAGTGTGTGTGTGCGTGTGCGCGCGCGTGTGTGTCTGTGTCCGTGTCCGTGTCCGTGTTCGCGTGTGTATTCATGTCGAGGACATAAGACGTCTATGGTCTTACCAAGTTTCTATATAAAGGACTATAACATATAACGGATGATCCTGCTTTAATAGATCCCGTATTGCTATCGGATATCGAAATTATTCACGAAAAATTAGAAAAGAAACGAAAGAAACCGGCTTTAATTCTTCCCGTCGGAAGTCTACCCCTGTGCTTTTCAAATATGATCTCGATCGAGATTCGACTTTTTCTTCTCCCTTTTTTCTTTTCTCCTTTTGTCGAAATTGCAGTTAAGATAGATGGGGATTTAATGGAGTGACTATCCGTGATATATGTTCCAAGGACTTAATTAGAAATTTCCAGTTCCATTTTATGGAAAACGGCCGCGGACTCGTCTCTCTATTTCTCCCTCGATTCAAAGTACCTGATCCTGGGAGTTCTGTTCTGTTCTGTTCTGTTCTGTTCTGTTCTGTTCTGTTCTGTTCCGTTCTGTTCTGTTCCGTTCTGTTTTGTTTTCTCTCTCTCTTTCTTTCTTTCTTCGTAATTCGTTAATTCGATCGATTAATATCCTTGAAGATCCCGGTACCAAAGCGCGAATAACGCTGCAAGGTATAAATCATAATGGAGCTTTCACGCTGACAGAATCGATCGTTCCCACGTAATAGGCACGATCACCGGACTCGAATCCCTCGACGCTTTCAATGCGTTTTCACGCGATCCCTTTCGATGCCAGTGAGTACGGCCGACGGACGGCTTTCGGTCAATACGCGAGACGACCAAGCTTTCGAAACGATATTATATATACATACATACATACATACATACATATATATATATATATATATATATATATATATATATATATATATGAAATTATACGTGAATCCCAGTGTAACGTACGTCTCTCGTTTTATCCTGTCAGCTTTTATATCAACGAAAGTAGCCTAAGTAGTCTAAAACCAATATAAAGTGATATGCATAAAACTTTACTCGCGACAATATCGTACCTGTGCCAAAACGATTTCAATTGCTCTTTCTGTTTCTTTCTTTCTTTCTTTCTTTTTTTCTCTCGTTTCTTTCTCTTCTTCTATGTCTTTTATCTTGTTTTTTCAATCGACGACATCACAACTTATAACTACAACGGTTTCGATCAATATTTGTGAGTGAACGCGATGGTTAACCTAACGATAATTATTCTAAAATTTCTATCCTGAAATGTATAATAATATTGATATTGGAATCGGTCTAGTGTCTCCTCGCGTTATCACTCTTATACACCGATATCAATTAAAATTGGCGAATAACAATAACATAATCATCGCGATTCGATAGTAATGATCATTCTAAAATTTCTACTCTCATAACGCATAACGATATTGTTATTAGAATCATTATAAAGTCGATTAGGATTTCCACTGGTGTTATAAATAATATATATATATATATATATATATATATTGATTTCGACTAAAATTTGACGATAAGAATAATACAATGGTTACGATATTGTACGTTCGATTATAGTTACAATTTTTAACTTCGTTAAAATCCAATGATAAACGTTGACATTAAAATCGTCGCGGTGTTAATTAGGATTTTCACGTTGTTGCACTTTACGTTGCATTACGTTAATGCTCGTTGCATAGTTCTTATAGAATGTCCTCTAAGTTTCCCCATAACTACTTACTCGTTACCACGTTAACCGTAAATAGGTCTACGAAGAGTACGATAAACGCGTTAAGCATATGGTTTATCATAGAGTTTAACCTAATTCACGTTTCCCTAATTCACGAGAATATTTTAGCACGTAAAAGAGTGAACGAATACCTTTCTGGAAAGAAAAACGATCGTTAATCGGGCGCCGACGGACGGTTGCCGACGGACGGAAGCGAACGGACGTACGAACTGGGAAAGCATCTGCTAATTTCAGAGGGTTGCTCTCGAATACCCCTCTGTAGGACGATTATACCCTTCGAAAAATACTCCCGGGTAGACGTAGACGCGTGAAATCATACCTTCCAGAACTTTAAGCATCGGAGATAAGCTATGCGAGGAGATAGCGGCGTGCACGTAGGGAATGCATTCGAGCCCACCTAAACCATTCTCTAATTGCGAGCGTAACGTCAAGCGTAACGTACAACACCCCGCTACCGTGTATATCTAAACGTATATCTAAACTAAACTAAACTAAATTAAACGAAAAACTGTAGGAAATATTTCTCCAACTTCTCTTTTTTTTCCATTTTAAAGAGTTCGCTCTTCTTTCCCTAAGAACGTTCCTTTTTCCTCCTCTTCTTCTTCTTCTTCTTATTCTTCTTCTTCTTCATTTTCTTTTTCTTTTTCTTTCTTATTTTTTCCCTTTTTGTTATTCTCTTTTTCAACTTC
This sequence comes from Dolichovespula media, assembly GCA_911387685.1. NCBI lineage: Eukaryota > Metazoa > Arthropoda > Insecta > Hymenoptera > Vespidae > Dolichovespula > Dolichovespula media. The sequence continues at coordinate 1,698,364 of OU426874.1, read as the reverse complement.
GAACTAATATTTTATCAGATTCGTTCGTAACGGCTTACCGTTAACGCAATTTGTTTTTTTTAATTTTCTAAACGTAATTTGAATCTATCCAAGCTAAACGGAAAAGATAGAGAAAATCTCAAAAATTAACACGAACGTTTTCTTATGGGTTTATGGTATCGAATTAAAACGAAATACATTTCTATAGGTATTTTCAGTATTCATTTTCGTTTTCTTCTCTTCTCTCCCTCTCTCTCTCTCTCTCTCTCTCTCTCTCGACACACACACATTTCTCTATACAATCGTCCGAAGATAGTAAAAAAAAAAAGGGAAGAGAGAAATTGGCGTAGGTTTTAAAAAAAGTTTCTTATAGAAAAGAAAAAGAAAAAGACAAAATTAAGTTTCTACTCGAAATAGAATATATATTTGTTATCTTAACAATTCTCTACTATCGTACGCTATCCAATATACTTGTTTTCTAACGATAATGATATTCCGTCGCTCGTAGTCAACGAAGACATACAAAATGATCAAATGAGAATTGTTAAATTGGTCCGTCAACTAAAACATAATTTTCTATATACAACCTGTCTAGTTGTGAATATCGGTATAGTCAGTCATGTTCACTCGAATTTCCACAATCCGATTTATTGCTCGAACGATCCCTGTACTTTCAACATACATACACACGTACATATCCGTCCATATAGATACATATTTACTTATCTATGTATGTACTTACGTACGAACGACCGGATGATTGTCCAAAGCATAGATGGATATGTGGCTTCTCCGCAAATCAGCAAACTTCTGGGAAGCTAGTTCCGCTTTCAACCGAATCTAGAATGGGATCGTAATTGTACCGGTTTGACGATCGTTTCATCGTTTGACAAGAATTTAGATTATTTTAAAGGTTTCTTAACAACATTTTGAAGCGATAAGTCGAAAATCACTTCATCGAGTACGTATCGATGCCGTTTTTATCAGAAAAAACAATTCATTCATTCATTCATTCATTCATTCATTTACTTATCTTCCTCATATATCAATTTCTTCCTTTTCCCGATTATAATTAAATAAACGAAAAATAATTGTGAAATCAAAATTGACGTATACCGATCCGTGAATTTCATACGACGGAAATTATGATTCTTTTATCACGTAGAAATATATTCAGAATATTTATTGAGTGAAGTATAGGTAATCAATAGTGACGGATAGAGGTATATAGATAGATAAATAGATAGAGAAAGAGAGAGAGAGAGAGAGAGAGAGAAAGTGAGTAAATTGCTATTCCATAAGTTATAATTTCATAGTATCCTGCTTGGACGATGATAATCTAACAACACGCCTATCTAGGCTTAATCCCGAGTTAACTATGTCCGGTCGTCGCGTCGTAGTAGTCGTTGTGTAATAGTCGTCGTCGTTGGACCAGCCGTTTTCACTAACGATAGTAAAGCCGTCGAACGAGCCACGTTTTGTAGTCGCCAATATACCTACGAGTAACTAACTGAAAATTAACGTACTACATGAGACCCTTAAAATCAGGGAGAATTTACGTTCGCTTTAAGGGAAGCCGCCACCTCGATCGCCCTATCTCTCCTTTAAACTAAATTACGAGATGGAATGATTTACAAACGATATAGCATATTTATACTACTACACTGTCGTCTCTTTCTTTTCTTTATATTTATGTGCATATATATATATATATATATACGCGCGCGCGCGCGTGTGTGTGTGTGTATGTGTACGTATGTATATCTGGCACATATGTAATTCGAACACTATGGTGGGAAACAATAATTCTTTCGGGAAATTCTATTTTTCGTCCGTCCCATAACTCCGTTGTGAAACGTATCGACGAATTTCAAGGCTACTAGTGTTCGATAGTTTCATTTCTATTTTTCCTCTATTTCTCTCTAACTCTCTCTTTCTCTCTTTCTTTCTTTTTTTATTCTCCCCACCCAGAGCGATCGTCGGATCGTAATAAATCAAAGGTAAATCGTTATGGATATTCCGATAAATGAGTGAAGTATCGCTGTCGGAGAATAACGTTTGCGAATTGAGCGATATTCCAAATGAAAAATATCCCTCTCCCTGTACTTCGCGGAAAGTATTAGAAACAAATCGCGATTATAGCGATTACGATCACGTTATTCATTTTCAAATGATCGGTTATACATCGAACGTCGCGTTTGAACAAAGTAAAGTGAGATTAATATTGTGAGAGAAGGAACAACACTGTGGGAGGGGAAAACGTTAATTACGTTTACAGTGAATTCGTGTGCGCGCTCGCGCGCGCGTGTGTGTTAGTGCGAGTTCGCAAAAGAGTCGCGTAAAAAGCGAAAAAGAAAGAAAGAAAGAAAACTCTCGTCGCGAGAGTGCCGGTTATTATTTCTCTGTCGAAAAGCTACCACAGTCGAGCGTTAAGGTCGGTCGTGAACCAGTGAAAAAGAAGTGAAGGTGTGAAGAAATGTGTGCGTGTGTGCGTGGTGTCTGTGTACGTGTGTGCGTGGTGCCTGTGTGAAACGGAGAGAAAGAGAGAAAGAGAGAGGAACACGCAAACATAGAATTCCATATCTGACGTAATAATACGCATACGTGTAAATAATAACAATGCTATAAAAGAAACTTGCGTGTGCAGTTGCAAGAATGAAAGGATGGTACAATGAAGACGTAAAAGTATGTTCTTTTACCGCAAAATAACGATCTCTAAGAACGCGTACAAATATATCTATCTATTTTATACTTGCACTCCTCTCTCTCTCTCTCTCTCTCTCTCTCTCTCTCTCTCTCTCTTTATCTTTCTTTTTCGTTCTGTCAAAAGCATAAAGTTAAAAACGACTACTGTCGTTTTAATCGACGCCTTCTCTGAACTTCCACCACTTCAGTTTCATTTTACGATATTCCGTTGAGAACGCGAACGGCGAATCGACGAAGTTCCTTGAAATTCTTTGAAATTCGATTATCGGAATTTTTAATGTAAAATTAATTCCCTTACGTAAATACTTTTATATTTCTGTATTTTCTCTTTAACAACATTTCTATTTATATATATATTTTTCCTTCTTTACTTCTCGTTCGTATTGGATCAAGGCTTTGTTAAAGTGGAAAGATAAGGAAAGAGGAGAATGTAAAAAAAAAATTCAACGTAGATTCAGTGCACTTTATCTTCATCTTATCTTTCATTGCCCTTTTCTTCAATTATTCCTAACCACTTCGACGAATATGAAAATATCGTTGCCGCTCTTCGTCGTAAAGATCGTTGAGGGAAAAGAAATAAAGAAAAAAATTATAAATTATCGCGTAAGAATCGATGTGCGTGTAAAAGTTATCGATATAATCGTACATTGCCACGCCGTCGTTCGTTTCGAATTTCCGTGGCGGAGCTTTCCTTTTCGCGATAAGCGAGAAACGTACGATGAATAAAATAGAAGTATCGAAAATGTTCTCAACCCCATGGCCGACAGATTTTCTTCCAACTCCATTAAGGATTACAATGTCGTTAATAAACGCCTTTTATCGAAATATAATTTCTGATTTAACGCGGATATTTCGATTCGACGCTGAACTTATCGCAACGAACGCCACCGAGAGAACGCTAGCGACGGCGGCCAACGTATTTGACTCGGTGCGTCTCATTTTTTAAAACTCTACCAATATTCGCCCGTTCGACAATGAATCGTGAAAACGTTCGAACACCTTTTCAAAATCAAATAACTTCACGTTTTTCTTCTTTTCTTTTGCGTTTTTTGTTTTTCTTTCTCTCTCTCTCTCTCTCTCTCTCTCTCTCGTCTTCTTCCCTTCCACTCTTCCTTCAAGCACGGCGAAGTGTTCTGAATTTTTGATCGGAGGATATGAAGAAGTAAGTACGTTATATGGAGCTATATATAATATATCAAAAAAAAAAAAAAAGGAGAAAATAGAAAAAAAAGAGGAAAAGGAACACGGTTTTCCGCTGCCGCAGTAATACGTAATATAAATTGAACCTTTTTTTATTTATTTATTTTTTTTTGAAAAAATTCGAGGAAAGATTTTATAATAAAAAATTTATTCCGTATATACGTATATCTATCATTAAAATCGACCGGTCCAATCAATTGAATTTTATATTCATTTCAAAATTCAGAGTGAACTCTTCGCCGAGTTTTACACACACACACACAAAAGTAAAAAATTAAAAAATGTAATTCGATTTCAAAAAAAAAAAAAAAAAGGAGAGAAAAAATAAAAAAGTTATTCGAATATATTTCTAGAGTAACAGTATCTACCCTATGTATTCAACTTTATTAGAAAATCGAGTCGAACCTATCTATCTCTCAGCTTGGAGTTGATTCTAAAAATGAAGAAGAAGAGAAAGAAGAGGAGGAAGAGGAAGAGGAGGAGGAGGAGGAAGAGGAGGAAGTGAAGGAAGAAGAGGAAGAAGAAGAAGAAAAGATAGTATCGTTTCGATTCGGTGTCGATATCACGTTTTCATTTTATCGCGAAAAGGGAAGGAAAAAAAGGGAAAAAGAAAAAAAGAAATCCTTCCTTCCTTCCTTCCTTCCTTCGTTACTTATCGCGGTGCGGATCTTCGTACGAGAGGACTTACATAGCATCTCGTATTCGTTTCTACTAAATTGTGAACGCGAAAGAAGAACTCTTCCGCTTTAACATTCAACCGCCTTCGACCGTGTCGGTCATAAATGAAAATTGGAAAATCTCGTCTATGAGAATCTTAACGACCAGACGAACATTGCCAAGACAATGGAGAGGATCGAGTAACTGCTTTTTATCTGTTTGTCTATCCATCTACCAATCTATCTATCTATCTATCTATCTATATATCTATCTACCTACGTACCTAATCTGTCTATCTATTCAACCATCCATCTATCCTTCTATCTATCTATCTATCTATCTATCTATCTATCTTACCCTTTATTTCGTTCACTTTTTTACCTTCATTCATCCTCGATCTAAAACATCTAAACAAACCGAAAGAAAATGCGAATTTAGAAATGGTTTTTCACGAAACCCGTGTTCCATTCTTTTTCTTTTCTCCTTTTTGTTTTTTTTTTTTCTTTTATATCCTTCCTACACGTTCGACGGACGTTTCCGAGATTAATTGAAACATTTATTATTATTATTATTATTATTATTATTATTACTATTATTAATCGAACGAATCGATAATTTACAAAAGAGATTTTCGTACATTTTATTAATAAAATTATTAATAGTTTCTATTCTTGCCTCAACGCATACGTAACCGGGATAGAATCAAAGGAACGAGAGAAAACACGATGGGCGGTTAACTAGACGATGTACCCCGTCGAGAAATCCTTCCAAAATTGCAAGAAACGAAACTCGAAACACACCCACTCTCCACCCAACCCCTCTCCACCCCCACCACCGAAACTTTCCCATTGTCCTTTAACCCTGTACTCTCTCGAAGATTGTTTATCACCCACCCAACCTCCTCCTCCCTCTCGCCACCCTACCCCACCCCACCCCACCCTCGTTATATTTTCTCCATTTTCACGGGCCATTGTTACGATTTGTAATTAACGCGAAGCTTCCTCGACAGTATTTATTTCTAACGAGAGAAAAAAAAGATAAAAAAAAATAAATAAATAAACAAACAAAGATACGTACCTTCACTTCGATCCCCTGTATAAATGTATTATATGTCTGGTTTGAAATTAATACATTGAAATTAATTAGTCTTTTGAAATTAATTAATCTCGTTCGCGCGTTAATTGGATGAAATTTTCTTGTATCCCTTTTTACTTCTTTTTTCCAAATTCTTCTTCATTCCCCTCGTTTCCATTTAAACTTACATTCGCCTTTAAAATTTTTTTCCAATTCGACGCGACGGCTCATCTTCGAACAGTAATCTCTTTCTTCTCTCTCTCGCTCTCTCTCTCTCTCTCTCTCTCTCTCTCTCTCGATGCTTCTTCTTAACCATCTATCGGCGATCAGAGACCTCCGAGGAGGAAAAAAGTATTCGTGATTCAAAGGCAAGCTTTCAGATTCCTTGGTACTGACAAGTTACAGAGCTTTCTTGTAGGGCACGATAAGAGCTATATAGGATCGATCAAAATAAGGGAATGGAAAGTGTCAAGTCTATTTTTTCTTATTCCCTTTTATTCTCTTTCTCTCTCTCTCTCTCTCTCTCTCTCTCTCTTTCTTTTTTTTTTATTTATATATAATAACATATAACTTCTGAGAAATGAAACGTCGTTTTACGTACATGCGTAATATCGAAATCGTCAAAAGGAAATCATACTGAAAGGTAGAAACGAAAAAAAAAATAAACGAATAGAGAAATAGTTGAATATGTAAGTGTATATATATATATATATATATATATATATATATACATATGCATCGAATTAAATGTACTATTAAAAAAATAGATTAAACGTACTCATCATATGAAGCTTTACGTACGTTATTACCCCATCCAGGAATTTCTCGTACCTACGCGTAGTAATTCGCAATAATATCATTTACGTTAGAAAATTATAGAAAGAGACGGTTAACGCTTGTCGAGGTTCGTTCGTTAAACATGATTTCATTAACGTTTACCATACCAATGGAATATCATTTATTCGTTAAATATTATCAACCGGTAATTAATTTCGACGTTACTACTTTATAACAAGTAAAATGAAAATTTAATATCTAATCTAAATGAGAATATCATTCGTAAATCGGTATTAACGAATAAGAATCCAAAAAAATACATGGTATTACACTACCAATTAGTATCGGCCCATGGATATGTCGGTTGATGCATAGACGAGAAAATGATCGAATCAGAATACGTGCATCGATGTTGAAACGTCGAAAATGCAATTATACTCGCCAACGGTAATTAGCGTGCTGGATAGCAAAGTATGGATCACTGTTACGATGTTATACCGTGTTAATTGTAGGAAAGCCACGTGGAGATGCGTTAATTAGTTGGACATGAGTCGGTATATATTTGAATAACGTTCTACTAAGTATTTATCTTAATAATTTCGGATATTATATGACACATAAATCATCGAATATTATCCTCTCAGGATACAATTTGTTTTTCTTTTCTTTCGATTATTTTAATTAATTCATATATTTCTTCGAATCCGAATCGCGTACGTATTTTTTAACGGATTTAATATATCTTATTATTATTATCATTCATTAAATTAAATTCGTTTGAATCGTCTTAATTGATTGAATCGATGCCTTTAAATTCTTATGATAATCGTTGCAAGTTTATATATACTATATATATATATTTATATATATACTATATATATATATTTATATATATATATATATATATATATACATCGTATATTATTTTATTTGAAAAATATCTATATGAGAGAGAAGGAAAACACATAAGAAATATATATATATATATATATATATATATATATATATATACTTACGATTTCGAAGATAGAAAGATTAAACGTATCGTAAGATAAATAAATAAATATATAGATAAATAAATAAATAATAAATCAATATATAAATAGATGAATAAATAAATAAATAAATAAATAAATAAATAAATAAATAAATAAATAGAAGATTATTTCAAAGTCTGTAATGTCAAGATACGAAGAAGGAAGTTTTCTTGATCGAATGAAATATGTAAGTTCTCTTATTTCTTGCACAGTCTCAAGAGTTCGCCTAAAGAAAATCACATTCCATCCCTTTTCATTCTTTTTTTTTTCTTCTTCTTCTCTCTCGCTGTCTTTCTTTCTTCTTCTCTTTCTCTCTCTGTATCTTTCCTGCAACATTCTCAACGTTCTGCGTTGTATTTTCCGCAACTGCGTCCTGTCGAGCTAGCAGAAACGGCAAAAATGCAAAGTCGAGTCACGTTCCCTCCAGACGTAACCAGAAAAACGTTAAAAAGCGTTCCTCATAGTTTCGGATGTTTCGTGCGAAGTCGTTTCAAAAGAATAGTTTAGAAATTCGAAGGATACTGACGCTTGTCCTTCTTTACTCTCCTCTCTTAACATATAAAAAGTTCTTCTTGATTTTCTCATTGAAGGAAGAACGAACAAATAAAAACAAGATAATACATATATATATATATATATATATATATATATATATATATATATATATCCGCACCGTCAATATCGCCAAATCGATGAGATACATATCTCCTCCATGCTATTAAATTAATAAAGCAATCATTAATGTAATACATCGATAATGTCATTCTTTCGATTAACATCGACCAATCACCCCTCGTCCTCTCGATAAGAAGTTTCTTTCTTTCTTTCTTTTCCATCAAAATAATTCCTCCTTGAAAATTAAAAACTCCATCGAGCGAACGAAACTTATCTTCAGATCGCATCCCCTCTCCCTAAACCCTAATTTATCATATCG